>PVHX01010717.1:35125-68533 GCA_004024805.1 Geosciurus inauris | reverse complement strand
CCAGATGCCCTTCAATAGATGAATGGATAAAGAAACTGTGGTACATATACACAATGGAATATTATTCAGCAATAAAAGAGAATAAAATTATGGCATTTGCAGGCAAATGGATGGAACTGGAAAGCATTATGCTAAGTGAAGTAAGCCAATCCCAAAAAACCAAATGCCGAATGGTCTCTCTGATTAGTGGATGCTGATGGATAAGGGAGGTGGGAATGGGAAACATAAGAGAAATAGAGAAACACTGGACGCGACATGGGGGAGGCGGGGGGCAGGAAAGGGGAATGGGTATAGTAAAGATGGTTGATAAAAAAATATATATAAATATATATATATATACTGTTCATTCAAAGTGCATATAAAGATGTTTAATATGAAGAATGTAATCTGCTTATAATTTTGTGCAAAGTTAGAAAAATTATGATTGTAACAATTTTTTTTCTATTTGCCTCAACAAATGTTTTCAGTGAATAGTGTTTACAGCTTCTGAAAATTTGTTTTTTTCTGTTATGTTTGATAACATGTATTAAAATGCAACTTTTGAGAAAAAAAAATAAAGTAAAAAAAGAAAAGAAAAAGGAAAAAAAAAAAGAAGAAAAGCACTCTAACAATAGCTTGCCTGATATTTAAGCGCAAGGCACTGTACCAAACAACTCCAAAACATCACTGGATGCTTTCACTCAATTGGGTAAGGCAAGGGTCAGTCAGTGTCTGGGGGAGCCAGGCTTAGGTACAAACTTAGGCTAATTAGAGGTCTTCTTCTCTCACCTGCCCTCAATTTCACATTTTTTTTAATAGTATCAATTTAACAAGGGAAATAACTCTGACATCTCAGGTGGATATCATCCCAATTGTAGGAAGATATTTTGTGTTTTAAACAAGTGAAAGTTCTTCATTTTACTTATTGAATGATTTGACACTCCTTCCCAGACCTGTGTGTGTGTTTGAGTGCTTGCATGTTTGTGCCTACGACACTGAGTATCAAATCAACGATCATATTGATAGATTAATTGGAATGATTGATTTCATCTACCACACTTAAACATTCATCTTGAAAATTCTTGCCCCAAATTGATAATGATCTCTTCTACAATGATCCCTGGTTCTTACAACTTCCTTTAAGGGAAGTCAGTATTAAAGATTAAGATCTGGGTTAGGATAAACAATGTAGCCTGCTATGATCTATTGGAGATAAACAAAATAACACAAGAGAAAAGAAAATTCAAATCACTAGAGTTACCAAGCAAAACAAATAAATAAAGCTTTTCCCCAAAGGTCATGAGCTCAGGCTAAGATTTCCCTTTCAGCATGTTTCCACTATCTGGTTATAAAACATAGACTTTAAAAATTGTTTTACCTTTCTTTCCACAGATAGTCAAGCATTACACTCCATATTGTTAAACTTAAGAGTGTTATCAAAGTATGGTTTCTTCTTTTTAACTTTACGCTCAAGTATAAGGCATTTATTGATGATTTCTCTTTTAGTGTCACTTGGACATCAACACTCTAAAAATAAAACCATCTTCTGGCTAGGCAAGGTGGAACATACCTGTAATCCCAGTGGCTCAGGAGCCTGAGACAGGAAGATCACTAGTTCAAAGTCAGCTTCAGCCAAAGCGAGGCGCTAAGCAAGTCAGTGAGATCCTATCTTTAAATAAAATACAAAATAGGGCTGGGGATGTGGCTCAGTGGCCAAATGCCCCTTAGTTCAATCGCTGGTACCAAAAAAAAATAAAAAATGAAAAAATAAATAAAAGCATCTTCCAACCTCAAAGCAAGTCTCCAAAATAAGTGCATGACACCTGATATCACAGGCATCACAAATGTCACCCCCTAAAAAAGCATGCACTTACAATACTCTTTTGGCTTTTGACTGCCATGGGCCTTTGAATCATTCTTAATATTTTGGATATGAAATTTTAATTCTGAAGTCCAATTTCTTAAACACTAGTAAATGAAAGTAGGAATTCAATATCTTGGTTTTATATAAATCTTGCTTTTTCAAACACACTCACAAAATGACAGAAAACATCACCAAATTAAGATTTAAAAAAATCAACATAGAATTTGAAAACACTACCCCTAAGATAAAGCAAGTCTTTTTAATTAGTAGCATTTGTGCCTATTTCTGCCTAGTTTCTATAAGAGCCAATTTTTAATAGTCACTGAAATACTTGGATGATAGTATGCTTGAGTTGATGTTCTATATTCATGGTTTTAAGGTAGCAACCAATACCTTTTCATGATTTACCAGAAATTTTTGGACTATCTCCAAAGACTTGACTTATACTTAAAAGAATGAGAATAAATTCAGCTTTTATAAATATCCAAATTTTGAAAGTATTTAAACATATGCTCATCATTTTTGTATTCTGCCATAATTTTGTGAAAATCATGAAAAAAGCAGATGGGAATTCTTGCATAAAGCAAATCTTCCAGTTTAGGTCTGCAGGATTCCTATAGATTAAGATATCATAGTGAGCTCAGCACCAAAGACTATGAAGAACACAAGGCAGTAAAACAACTTGAACACCAAGCAACAGGTTTAGATTTCTCCGATGGTGTCAGATATTGGAATAGTTAGATGTATACAGAGAATTACAAGATGTGATTTTAAAGACCAAAGAAAAATATTCTATAAGGATAAAAAATAAATGTTTAGGGATTCACTGTCCTGCTGAGCTGCTATAGCAAAATACCCTAGAGTAGATAATTTATAAACAAAAGATATTATAGTTCATAGTTCTAGAGGCTGGGAAGTCTAAGATTAAGGAACCAGCGGCTTTGATGTCTAGAGAAAGAAAGTCTTTTTCAAAGACATTGGCTTCCTGCTGCTTCTGCACATGGTGGAAGGGATAAACAAGGCTTCATGGGATTCTTTAATAAGGGCACTAATTTAATTCATGAGAGGTGAGCCCTAATGACCTAATCATTTCCCAAATGCCAGACCTCTTAACATTACCATATTGGGAATTGGAATTCAACATATGAATTTTGGAAGGACATGAGTATACAGATAATAGCATTCCGAAATATACAATCAAACTTATAAAATAAAATCTACCATAGATAGAGTAAAAAGACCAAGGACAAACTAGGAAAATAAAATCAACTAATAAAATAATAACTAATCAAGACCATAATCAAGAATTTATAGATTAAAGTATATTATGTATGAAATTGTCACAATAAAACTCATTATTTTATAATATTAATATGCCTTAATAATTGTAATAAAAAGACAAAGATGTAAAAAATAAAAAGACAAAACCCAAAACTTTCAGCCAAAGTCATGAATAGGAAACTGACTACAAGAAAATTTTAAAAAATGATCATATCTATTTGAAAAGCTACCCAACCACCTAAGATTGTCAAATTAAAATAATAACAGTAATAATAGCAAATGTTGGTAGAATGAGGAAATATGAACTGCATTTTCTACTGTTGGGGCTCAAAAGTGATTCAGTCATTTTGGAAACAGCTTGGTAGCAGTTAAATATATCAAAACCCATTAATTTAACTTCTGAGTACGTACTTTGGAGGCACTCACATAGGTATACAAGCAGACAGGATCAGGAATGAGCTTAATAAATGCTTTCTTTGAGTGATTTTTTGATTTCTCTCGTCCTCTCTCCTTTTTGTTTTTCAACCTCTTTTCCTTTCTCCCTCCCTTCTTATTTCACTTCCTTCTTCCTTCCCTCTCCTCTTTATCCCTTTACTTGTAAATTCTATTTTCCTTTCTTTTCATCCTATAAAACCAGGCCATTCTGTGTGATTAATTTTGAGTGTTAGAGGATCTGTGCTAGAGGGTTGTGCCCTTTGCTCAATAGATGGTAAGGTTCGTGAAAGCACAGATGGCTTCACATCCATGGTTGCATATACATGGCCTGAGCATAGTGTCTAGAATGAATGACAAAAGCACACAGTTCCCTTTCGTAATGTGAGATTATGCCATACACCTGTCCATTTATCCACATGATCCCCATTATCCAAAAGTATTTACAAGCTTTATTTGTGAAAGATCTTATTTTAGAATACAAGTTGATTTAGCTCTAAAAACAATGAAGACCAACTAGAAGCTCTCTCATCTTCAGACTCTGATAAAACATTATGAACACTCTTGACTTCACAAAGCATTAATGTCAAACTCTCAAAATATGAAAGTCATATTTTAAACTATTATAAGAACTTTGGCCTTCTTTGCTAACATCTTTTCTGTTTCAGAAATAGAAATTCACTGTAGCCAGGTGATCAGCCTGTGTAAGATGCAGCCTCTACCTCACCCAGCCAAAAGAAACTGATAGTTAAATTTCAGAATATAGGCTACTGAATGGAAACACTTTTTGTGTCAAATTTATCCCCCAGTAAACAGAAGGAAAGTCATTTAAAAGTTTGAAGCATGTTTTGGCAATATCTAGTTTCAAGTGAAAACAAATATGGAATAGTTTAAAATTTGCAAAGTTGAATTAAAATAGAACATGGCACAAAGCCTGTAAAGCAAACTGCTGTTCTCATATGGAAGGCAATATATTAGGTTCTCCTTAGATTCTGCATTAATAAGGACATTTTTAAAATGTACCAGTTCTCTATAGTGGTTTTCAACTCCCAATCCCACAGAAAAATGGTGTAACATTTTTGCTAACATTTTATAAATGTATACATTTAACTTCCAGCTTAAAATTAGGTTTATAATAATTTTAAATAAAAGTCATTATTTTCCAAGTATTTCCAGAAATTTCTAGTAGCATGACTAATCTGTGCTTTGTGTTCCTATTAGACATGATATGAGAAACTAGTATAACCCATAGTAAAAAGTATATAACTTATAGTATAAAAGATAGATAGAATAATCTACAAACCACAAATTTGAGATAGGAACCTCAAAAAAAGTTAATAAAGACCCAGCTATGCCATTTACTAGTTGTATAGCTTTAGACCTTATTTTTCTCATCTATGATATGGACACAGGATAGCTACCAAGCTTATTATCACATAAGAAGGATTAATTGAGAAAATTGTGTAAAAGAATTGGCAATGTATGTTGCATAGGTAACTGCAAATAAAAATTGCCACTGTATTTCTCTGTCCTTACTGTTAGAGAAGGAATAAGTCTAGGATAAGGACAGTCAAAAGTTTATATTTATATCCTCACAGTCCTAACAAATTTTTATTAGTACATAGTCAGTGTTCAATAAAAGTCTGGTGGATAAATATTTTTAAACTGACACTGTAAAAAATGTTTTAAAGTAGTAAATTTATCAAAAATATAATTCAACATTAAATTATATTCTAAAATGGAATGTAATTGCATATGGATATCTTATATACTATCATTCAATCATTTAGTTTTTTGAAAACTCTTTAAGAAAGAATTTATTACAGTAGAAAAAGCAAATGTCCTTAGAACGACACTAACTGCTGAAGCATCTTGGCTACATTCTTCAATCCCTGGGCTTCAGGTTTTTTTCCTTGTGTAATGGTATATATTTCCCCAGATGTGACATTGAGTAAATGAGATTAGGTATGTAAAGTGCCTAGTTCAGTTCTTGGCATGTGGTACTTGCTGAATACTTATCAACAAACACACCACCACCACTTCCATGCTGATCTAATAATTTAGAAACCAATTCAACTCTACAAAATATAAAAACTGTCTGTAAGCTGGGCCTGAGAGCACATGTCTATAATCCCAGCTACTGGGGAGGCTGAATCAGGAGGATCCATGTTGGGGGCCAGCCTGTGCAATTAAGAGAGATCCTGTCTCAAATGAAAAATTTAAAAAGGGCTGGGGATGTAGCTCAGTGGTAGCACCTCCCACCTGGTTCAATATTCAGCATGTGGCAAGTCAGCAGGAGTATCTGTAACAGAAAAACCGGACCTATCAATAAATTAAGCAAGAAAATGTCTTAATTGAGCTAAATAAGTTTTCATAGTGTAACCATAAGAATGAGTTGGTTTATGTCAATGACTCTCATATTTGCATTTCTACTCCAAAGTGATCCCCCGATTAGCACATCCAAGTATTTGTCAACTCTGTTTGGGAAAGTGACACATGATTTACACAAATCCATGCCCTAAATTCTCAAAACTTGTTTTTTCATTCCCCTTATTTTTCCTGTTTCTATGAATAGCAGGAAAAAATCCAGATGGGCAAACCAGTATTTTTAAAATCATCACTGACTCCTACCTTTCCAGTTGGGTGTTATACTCCAACCATCTTATGACATGGCTGATTTTTTTCTTTTAAATATCTTTCACATCCATCTGCATCTCATCTCCATCGCCATCAACTTTGTGCAAAGCTATTATCAATTCACACCTGGACAAGTGCAGTAGCCTCTCAACTTGTTTCAGTTGCTCCTTTTCCAACTTAGTCTTCAAAGCTGGGATGATCTCAAACAAACAGAGAATGCCATGTGATGCCCTTGCTTAAAATATTTAACCTGTATCCATTGGCATGGTCTACTAGCCCCTGTGTTATCTGCTAGCACCCCACGTAGCTCTGCAGCAATATCTTCCACCACTTACCCACATCTCCCCTTGCTGTGTTCACAACTAATTATTCAGAAGTACTACATCTTTGTTGCCACAGGACTTGCCTCCCTCTGCCTGGGAGGCTCTCACACTCCCTTCTTTCTTTCTGCTCACACTCCCTTCCTTCTTACTACTCAGGCTTCAGAGGTTAGCTTAAAGCTTACATCCTCAGAAAAGCCTGAGATCCTGCCAAATTCAATCATCCTCTGGCCTGTTTTCTGAAGCCCCTCTGCTTTTCTTTCATAGGACACAACCCAATTTATACTTACAAATCTGTGCATTATTTGATTAAGTTCTCTCTTCCATTTAGGCCAGAAACTCAGACTTAGTTCCCTGTTTCATTCTTGTTAGGGTCTCCACGCTGACGTATCAGAGATGTCAGATGGCTACTGAATAAATTAACAATGGAAGAATGTAAACTAAGCTAAGGCCTTCGTTATTCTTCTTTCATCATTTTTCACCCCGATATCCCTACCGCAAAAAAAAAAACAGATGATTTTTATGTGTTAACTTTTGATTTTCAGAGAAGAGAAATAAGAGCAGAATCTTGGAGTTCTGAGGCATAGGGTGGGTGATGAAAATGTTTTTGCTGAAATGAGATCTATATGCAGTTTTAATAATTATAGCCATTGAAGCAAACAAAAATTAAAGCAAGAGAGTCTACTTTGTCTTTTAAAGGCAGCTTTCTCTGCTTTTCCATTTTGTATGTGCCACTTTTCGGGTACCAGTAATATGGTTTGAGGAGAAGGATAGTGCACAAAGTATAGATGGATAGCTCCGAGGCTAATATATCCTCTACCAGAGACAGAAACAGGAGCTGCTTCCTATTATCAAAAGGTCAAGGAAGAGTCCAAAAAGAAAGAGAGAGATGAGTTTTTTTTGTATGAACAGGGTCAGGGATCAGTCTACAAAGAGCTGGAAAGCCAGCCTGGTCATTTAGAGTGGAAATGGGAATGAAGAAGTTGGTTTCATCTCAGGAGCCAATTCTGAACTATTAAGAGTAGTTTCTTAGAAATCTGTATTGACAAGGATTTTGACACCACATCTAGGCCAAAGAGACAAGTGTGCTCTCATCTATTAGTGATGTAAGGCGGACTTTGGGTATTGGCACAATGCAAGCTAGGTATGTATTTTCACTCTTTAGAGACGAGAAAGATGATAGGAAGAGGCAGTAGAAGAGGCAATTAGTGTTCTATTCATTCATGTTTTAGGATTAAGAAATATATTTCTTTGAAATAAGAGCTTACGATGTCTTCCTTACCTGGGCCAAGAATGTTGTCCATCATTCCTGATCAAATAATTTGGAAATAAGCCTGAGAATTGTAGATACGGAAATTCTAGGTGGTTTCAACCAAGACATTTACGAGAGCTCATGACAGGGTTAGGAAAATTTTTATTCTAGAGCCTTCTCTTAATCAATATTTTCTCATTTTAAATTCACAGCCTGTGATGTAAAAATACTTGAACATGTTTAATAAGTTCAATTAAATATTTAGCTTGACATTGTCAACAGGAAATACAACATTTGCATAGATACAAGCACTGCTACTTTTGCCAATCTAATATGCTTCTCTGCAGTTCAATTTTCTGGTCTCACTTATGCCACAGTACATGTCTCTAGAGATAACGTCGAGCCTAGCTACCCTTAGGGGACGGCAAAAAGTGAGTATGCCCAGTTTGCATTATATTTTTTTCCTTATTGTGAAATCGAAGCTCGGATTTCTTTATCAGTGTTTGTTGAAATATACATTAAAGGGATTACTAATATTTATCTACTTCCACCATCAGTTGTCAGTGTGATATTAAGTGTGCAATAAATGCCTATAGATTCTCTGTGTCAACTCAGAAAACACACACGTATTGTTTATAAACACATTTTCTCCCATCTGCTGCTCTTGTCTTACCTCTGCTTTAAAATACATAAGTTGATTAGAGTTGTGTGGGTGGAGTAATATCTGCCATGCCAAACCACCTACAGGCTGTAATATATCACCCATGTCTCTGGGGGATCTAACTCACTAATTATTTCTCTAGAAATATACAAGAGGTCACTTGCCTGCCACCTTTCATCATTACTAACTCACCAACAAAATCTTCAAAATGATTCTAAAGATATGAAATGAAAATAAGTGAGAAACATTTATAAAACCTGGAAGCCAAACCCGTAAGAGGTTTCTCTGTCACCTCTTAAAAGCACATAAGATTGAATACACACACACACACACACACATATGTATTTCCTTTTAATCATTTGTAAACTTTGCCACAAATTCTTAATCCTCTGCTGTGTGTTTTAAAGTGACTCTTTATATATTTGTACAAAGGTTTTTAAATCCTTTAAATATAATGCAGTGTGTGGCTTTTCCCTATTCTGAGCTGGAATGGGACTATAATTAAGGACGTTCATCTTCGGTTTTCATTGCCCAAAGAACTGCTAGCTTTAAATTCATGAAGGTCAAACAATCCAGCTTCTCGGTCCATCTGTGGTAGATCTAGCATTTCTTTCTCCACCTCAGGGCAGAGCCCAGTGAAAGCTAGAATGGACCTCTACCCAGCTCTACAAATGTCTCTTTTCCCCACTTTCTCTCAGATATGAAAAGATGTTAGCGGGATAGGAATGGCATCAATGTTTCTAGAGGGGAGGAATTCAGATTTACACAACATGGTGAAATCAAGATATTTAAAATAGAACAGGCTTATCCCTCATTTTTGGTTAGGAAATCAAGGCAGAGATAAAAACTATTTTTGTATCTTTCAATACACCTAATGCACATAAAAATCAATTTCCTAGATCCATTTAGCTGTGGAATCATATGACAGTGCATCGCCCATTTGATTCTCATATGTGGAAATTGACACATATTTAGTTTGTATGCAGATGTAAGCATGGTTTCATGTATTTTCAGAAAGGATGATAATACATCCAACCATTCTCTCTGAAGAGGAAGTAACTAGCCAAGGTGTTCTGCCCTTATTTCTGGATCTTTACAGGATACCACTAACCTCTTCTAGTCCTTACAGCATTAGCTTTAAGGTCTTCAATGCTAAATGTCATGCTATAGCCTGGGACACCTCTTTGGCTTGTTGAGTTTCCTATCATTTTCACCAATACCACAATCACCAACATCATACTTCATAACAAGTAATGTCTATGAGGGTCTAGGAGATATGTATAGCCGCAGCCATCTGATAGTTTAAAATTACCCCAAATCAAATCTAGCAGAGAACATGAAGGAACCTGATAAAGCTGCCAGTCTGGTTTAATCACATTTTAGATTCAGGATTAATCAATATGGCACTAACTGCCAAATAGATGGTCCTTATTCCTTAACATGCTAATTGGTTGTCTTCCAATGATTCCATTTCATCTTCCAAACAAACTCTCCAGAGTAAATAAACAATATGATAAATGAAAGAAAAAAATACAGTTTTGCCTGTGAAAGGCAAAACAAAGGGTACTTTTAAGATATCTGTGAAACTGAAAACTTATATAATGTTGATTATTTTAAAAGTCTGCATAAACAATAACAAGCAATTTTGATTTTTATCATTCTCCACAGTTAGCAAGGAATAATCACATAAAATTAGTACTTAAAAGAAGCAGATTAAAAATTAAGATATCTAATATGTAGATGAGTTTTATTAATAGATGTAGATGAATTGTTCATAATCACATGATTCAATAATTGAATTTAGATATACCTAGTCTATGATCTCTAACATTATACAACAGGTAAGACTGTTATTTTCCTTGCCTCACATAAATTTAGATAGTAAGATGACTTGTACAATTATAAATCTGTATCTGAATGATATGAAACTTGAGTGGTTTCATTGTTGAAAGTATAATGAACTAAGTAAGATTATTCTTATCTATATCACATGCTAGCATCCACAGGGGATGACTGTATTTAGTATTACCTCAATAGTAAAGTTTTCCAGAAAAACTAATAGAACCAAAAATATCCTTTGAAACAAGTTAATGTGGGCATTTAAAGAAAAGAGACCTTACTTTTTTTAAGTGCTAGAAGTCAGGAGTACTTTGAAAAGTTTTAGGTGGTTTTCATAATGCAAATTTCCTGTCTTACACTTTCCCTATTTAAAACGACAGAGAAGCCACAAATGGAAAGAGGGTGCTCCATTAGTCCACAGTAATTTCCCTTGTACAAATTAATAGGAGGTAGATACGGAAATAGCTCTGAGTTCACCTTCCTGTGGGGATACTCATGCAAATTTGTGCCGGCTTCCTCCATGAGTAATTGGGTAACAAGTTTAGGGGCAACTACAGACAAAAGAAACTGACTACCACCTTGATTTTATGTACAATAAAGTCACTTTTCACTTTTTTCTCTGTTCTTGTGTGTTTCCTTTTTCTTAGAAACAATCACAACCCAAGAGCCCTGCCTAAAGGTATATATTGTAAACCGAATGGATCACTGAGCTTTTGGCCCCCGGCTTCTGTGGCTTTCTCATCCAGGATGCTAATATTTCTACAATTCACTAACATGACAAGAACATGATATGCTGCTCCTGGCATTCTTCCTTTGAGGCAACAGAAAATAAAAGAAAATCTGAAAGCTGTACTTTATTAGTAAAAATTGCCAAGAAAAGCAATCTATTTGATGATCCCCAAGGCTGCGCTATCATCCCAGAGTTGAAAGTGCATTGACTGTTTCAGAAAAGGGGTAAAAGCCAAGAGACGGAGTTCAGTATCTGGGTCATCACACAATGTTAACAGGAAGCTCAGGGCTGAAGTGGAAATATACTCGTGCTACCAGTAGGACAATAATCCAGCATGGTGAGACTCATCTCTGCTTCTGTCCACTTTTCTGTGCCTGCAAAACTGAAAAAGGGAAGGGTATCTATTCACTGATAGACAGTTCCCTGACAATGTTCTTATAATATTCACTTCCTGCTTAACAGTCCTCTGTCTGAACCATTGCATTCTTCCTCTTCACATTGTTCTTATAAATGTATCCTTGCATTTAAAGAATGTTCACTAACAGAAAACAAAAATTCTTTTTCTCATTGATGAAAAAAAAAAAAGAACGAACAAACTCTTTCTAGGTCTAGGACTGGTGTTGTTTGGTTTCTGCCTCAAGTCTCTAGAGTTTCAGCTCACAGGAACACCTGGAGCACAATCTTTGTGCTAGCACTAGGGCCATTTCCTCAGCATAGAGAAATGAAATTGTACAACAAGACTTTCTTTATCACAACACCATTCAGGTTGTAATGGCAACCCTCTTCATTTGGTCATTTATGTCTGGACACAAAATCTGCATACAATCATTTGGGGGACAGAAGTGTGTCAGATGATTTTGGAGGCCCTCAGATAGGGACTATATCTGTGACACATTTTAAAGGGTACTGACAGTTGTTAGGAATCTTGCAGATCAATTTTTTTCTGCAATGCAAGAGCTTCTTTCCCCATATCACTGCTAAGTAGCTGCCCAGTGTCAAGTATTTATGTATTTGATGAACATTTATTGAACACTAAATTTTTCATAGTTAGCTAAGCATGTACAAACATTTTTCAAACCATATACATAAGTCTTGCCCTTTATATTCTCATATTCTAGAAGAAAAGATACACATGTGCCCATTATAAGAAGGCTTCTAAAACAGAGGTGAAAAAGTGATAATTGATTCTGAGTTGCTGAGAGCAGGAGGTGTCACAGAAAAGTCAAAAATAGGGTAGGGATTTGAAGGAAGAAGAGATTGCAACCAGATAGAGGACAAAAGTATATTCTAGGCAAAGAAAACAAAACAGTCAAACATCTGAAAGTGCAAAAATTCTGAGATTATTAAATTCATGTAGACATCAAATTTTTTCCCCTTGGGCTATGCTGTCTTATATGGTAGCCACCAGTCAAATATGATTACTGAACACTTGAAGTTTAATGAAAATTTAAATGTGCCATAAGCACATTTGATATACATTAGATTGAAAAGACTTAGCATTTTAAAAAAGATTATAAAGTATGTTTATAATCATTGCTCCATTAAAAATTATCCTGGAAGTTTAGTAGTTTAAAACAACTAAAAATTATTATCTCACAGTTTCTATGGTTCAGAAATTGGAGATTAACTCAAAATCTCTACTGAGGTTTAATAGAGATGTCAGTCAGGGCAAAAGGCATTTCAAGGTTTGCATGAAGCTGGAAGATCCGCTCCCTGGCTGACACATCTTAATATTGGGAGAACACCTAAGATTCTCTTTGGCTGTTGGTCAAGAACTCAGTTCATTGCCTTATCGCCATCTCTGATAGATAAGTCCTAATGATATGCTTCTGGTTTTCCCCCAGAGTGAGTTTTCCTTTCTTCTAAGAGAGGGAAGGCAAATAAGAAGCCAAATGACCTTTTATGACGTAGTCTCCATCACTCAACTCATCATTTTTGTTCTATATTATTTATTAGAAATTTTTTACTAAGTACAGTCAATAACAAAGAGAAGAATAATTTTATTACACTTCTTGGAAGCAGTATCAAAGCTAAGGACATAGGTTAAATGCATTCTACCCTTTGGCCTTATATTGTTTTTTTCTTCTCATATGCAAAATATGCTTACTGTCTCCCACTGTTTCTAAAAGTCTCACTGTTTTTAAAGTCTTACTACAGTATCAGCTTGACTGTAGTAAGACCAGAACTTTGTCAACTTATTAGGTGTAGGTGCAGATGAGGCTCCTTGAATAGTTTTATCCAAACACTTGACCTAAATACACAAGTTACATATTCCCCATATACATAATGCAGTTAATCATAGGACATTTGCTACTAGCATAAGACAATTGCTACTGGCACTACTGATTTAAAGGAGGATAAGAAACACAAAGGAGTCACTAGTCCACAACATTTCTGAAGTTGAGCCAAGAAAATGATGAAAATCTCTTGACAGAGTTCCATTCCTGCATGGGAATAATTCTTCATGGCTTGAAGCACTGCTCTCTGGGTGATTACTTCTACCCTCTGACTCATCTTCACTTTTTCAAGAAAGTTGCCTTTGTTTTTAGCTGTATAATTTTCTCAACCTCCTTCCTGCACATAGAATTCTGGAAGCTAAATAGTTTTTTCTTTTTGTACTCTCTGTATCTTTCCATACAGAGTGACAGTGTTTCTGTGAATACAATTCTCTTTAAAACTTGGTGGATCTCCTATGACTATTATTATGTCTCACTATTAGACAAAGACATACCCACCATTTCCTTTAAAAGAAGTTCTTCTTTACATTAGGCTTTTTCTTAAATGACTAAGGGAAAATGCTCTTAAAATGCTTAAACTTTTGCATAGTTGAGAGGTTCTTTGAAGCCTACACATAAACCTTTCAGGAACGCTTTTGTTGTGTGCTATTCATAAACTACCAAAGATCTTTCTAAGATCCTATTAAGGAATGTTACAGTCATATCCATGACTCCATTTTCAACCATGTTTTCTAGCAGTGCCCTGGATTTGATTTTTGCTCATCAAACATTTCTTAATTTTAATATCATTCTCCATGTAAGAGGGCTGAGGATTTTCAAAGCCATCAAGTTCTGGTTCCTTTCTGTTAAGTAGTCTTTACTACAGTTTATCTCCTCTCTCACATTATTTCAAATAGCTAGAAGAAATGAGTTGGTCTCTTTACTATTTAGCCTAAGAAGCTCAACTGGATCACCTACTTTACTGGGAACATATTCTACTTTCCCTGTTACTGAAGGTAATAACTTGCTAAAATTCTGTCATTAGATACTAGGGCTTTCCCCAGTGCCCCCTAATTCTTCATTCACAGCTTTTCAAAATGTATAATGTTTCTGAAAACAGTATTTACAAGATTTTTTAAAGATCCTCTAACTTCTATCCACTTCCTTGTTCCAAAGCTGTCTCCACATTTTGGGTGTTTGTTACAATAGCACCCTTCTGCCGAGTATCCAAATATGTATTAGTTTAAAATGGTCACTAAACAAATCACTTCAAAAATTTTGTATCTTCGAACAACAAACACTTGCCTACATAGTTTCAGAAAGCCAGAAATATAGAAGCAAGTTTACTGGGTTGTTCTAACTCAGCTGTTCATGTAGATTTGCAGCAAAGATGTAAGCCAGAGCTGTTGTCTTCTGATGATTGGCTGTGGCTAGACAGTTTGCTCCATTGTGGCCTCAATTATGTAGCTATTAGCAGAAAGCCTCAGTTCCTCTGTATATGGTCCTCTCCAGAGGCCAATCTGTGTGTCCTCAACAGTTGGCAGCTGACTTCCCCAGAAAAGTGCAAGAGGGAAAAATCAGAAGCCACAGGTCTTTTATAACCTAGCCCAAGAAGTGATATGCCTTCTGCCATATCCCATTGGCCATGTCAACCAATCCTAATACAATGTGGGAGGAAATCATATAAGTTACACATGTTGGCAGATATCACTGAGGGTCATCTTGTAAGTAAATAAGTATCCAATTAATAATTTTATGTTGATTGTGATTTATATCATTTATTTAATTCCTAAGATATTTATATTTAACTATAATCATAGACCAATGCATATGTTTATATTTAAGTTTAAATATAAACAAACTTATATATATAAAATATGAATATCATAATTTTATACATACATAAATATATAAACAATATACAAGTAATATATTGTTAAATATTTCCCCTGTTAATTTTTTTAAAAATTTTTAAAAAAATGTGGCTACTGAATAAGTTAAACTCACATATCTGGCTCATATCATATTATATTTTTACTTGACATCACTAACCTAAGATATGAGAAAACATAAAAGAAAAAAAATGAAATCAGAAGGAAAAAAGTCAAAGACAAATTGTGAAGCATCTTGAGTCCCCTTTGACAGATTTTAGATTTCTTTCTCTAAGAAAGAAATGAGGAGGCCTTGAGGTTTTGAGCTGGGAAATGACATTATCAGAGATGTGCTTCAGGGTGATTATATCTAACAGCAGGGAGTTGGATGGGTTACATGAAGAACACACCAAGGAAAGATACACAAGGCTTGAGCCCAAGAGAAATGAAAAATGTTAGAGTCATGTCCTTAGGGATCATAGTTGCAGGCTTGCAAACGAAGAGTACACTAAAGGGAACAGGGTGGATTCTTGGATTTTTTCACTTGAAAGTCCAGTAGGGAAAAGACCAGAGAAAGGAGAAGGAAGGAATTGCCAAAATTGCAGGAGAAATAAAATCGGGCTGCACCTTGGCTTTTACTGCCCTCTCTGGGGGATGTAATCCTGGATTCTAGATTTTGTTTCCTGTTCTAGGAAGCTCTAGATGTGCCGAGAAGCATCCCAGAGTAATGACTCTACTGAATAACTTTTCCTTTCACCTGGAAACCATGTTGCCAACAGGAGGTGACCTCCTCCAGATCCAGTGATTGACAGAGCTCCAATTAATATATCTCTTCTTAATCTCTTGCCAGCTCCCATCCTCTTGTCAGACTTCTGGGAAAGAAGCTGTGGTGGGTAAGCAGTTTTGGTGTCATCCAGAGCTCTGGTCTAAGTGTTTACGATGTGCTGCTATAGAAGAGGAAGTGAAAAGAACAGCTGGCTTTATTCAGTTGAGATTGAAAAGGCTTTTAATGAAAAGTTTAAATTACTCTCCCATCTTGAAAAAATGCTTTGTCAGTAGCCCTACAAATGGTGAACTCAGTAGCATTTTGGATCATGGAATATATGATTATTTAAGTTTTTAGACATACATTTTCAAGTAACTTTTTCCCTTGTGCCAAACCTATTTTCTGAATTTTTGTATCAATTTCATATTATGTTACATAAAAGTCTTCTGTGAAGTTTAAAAGTCTTCTGTAAAGATCAGTGTTAAAGATACAACTCAGGGCTGGGGCTGTGGCTCAGTGGTAGAGCGCTTGCCTAGCATGCGTGAGGCACTGGTTTCGATCCTCAGCACCACATATAAATAATAAATGAATAAAATAAAGATCCATTAACAACTAAAAAAAATTTAAAAAAAAAAAGATACAACTCATTTGTTGACAATGGAAAAATTTTAATACTGCAAATAAAAAAAGCAAAACAGTAAAAAAAATAGCAATTAGTTTTATATATGGAATTTCTTAATTATTTTTCCATTTGTTATCACTAAATTTTAAAGCATTGCATGTTACGATTGAGTCTAATCTTGTAAACAGAACCTAGAGAAATGAAGAAAGTCTTTATTTTGATGTTACTTTTCTCACTTAACCAGTCTGGTAATTTAAGAAGTACCGTTGCCATGAGAATTTTTTTTTATGCCCACTCATAATTGGAACAAGTTCAACAATTCTCGTAAGACATTAAACAATCTTATTCACTGCATAGTTAAGACATGTTCAGTCAATTATATTTGATGATGAATGAATGAATATTTATTTTTCCATCAATATGAACAGAGATTTTTTTTTGATCAAGTAATTTTTATAGGTTAATTATATCCTGAAAGTAAGGAAATCACACAAGGGATTGCCATTACAATCCCAAGAATGATACAGTGTAAAAAAATTTTTGAAGTCATTCTTTATTCTGGGTAGTAAGCAAGGTAGTGTGCATCTTTAATTTTTTCCCACAATTTTTATTGGTGCATTATAGTTGTACCTAATGATGAGATTTATTTTTATATATTGGTACATGTACATTGGGCATGTTTTAAAAATGTTCCACATGTTCTTTTATGTAAAAAAAATATGGCCTTACACCTATTTGGTGAATGGATACAAGAAATAAAGGAGGGTTGGGTTGGGGAGAACGAATCTCCACTCAAATGAAAATAAACACGGAATTTGTATCTTGATTACTTGCTTCCTTTCATGCATTTAATCAACATTTATTAAGCAACTACTTTATCTAAGGCATGCTTATACATACTGGATGATGCAAAGTTTAATATAAAGTTGTTTCCTCTTCCCAACATGATTATACAGAAACCATTAGGAGAAGAAAATATTTATACAACCAACTACAATGCAAAATGATAAATACTATAATAATAAACTATTCTGTATTTCATTTTATATTTTGCAAAGCATTTTCATATGCATTAATTCGTTTCATTTGATCCTGATAACAAATGCATTTATTAAGTAACTTACTAACCTGACTCCATCAATTAATATAACAGAAAGCTGAGACACAAGAGGGTGCTCCACTCCCTACCCTCAAAGGAAAACAGAAGATATAGACTGGAATTCTACTAAGAATGTACAACACAGTTTGCTATAAAAGGGAATTTTTTAAAGTGATGATGATGATGATGATGATGATGATGTTATTGTTTCACAGAGAAACTGGCGTTAGAACAAATTCCTGGTGGACTAATAGCATTTAACCTGGGAGGAAGGAACATTCCAGACAAAATTGTCAGTTGTGTGGAGATGTTTTCACAAATGAGTGGTGCTAGGATCAGTGATCGTGGAATCATGGGCAGGGGTTCAGGAAAGTGGATGTTGTCTGTCATCCTGAGCAGCTTTACTTCTGTGCCCCAAATTAAAGGAGGACTTAAGAAAAACTGTTTTGTCAAAAACTTATTCTGGAAGACTTTAATCTTTGAAGACCATAAGTGTTTACATAAAAGAGTAAAACAAACGGGCTGGGGCTGGGGCTCAGTGGTAGAGCGCTTGCCTAGCATGCATGAGGCACTGAGTTCGATCCTCAGCACCACATACAAATAATAAATGAATAAAATAAAGATCCATCAACAACTAAAAAAAAATTTTTAAAAAGAGTAAAACAATAGATTTTGTGTATCAAGACAATTTAGGTGTACACACAGAGAGCTGACTGGAGACAGGGGCTTATTGGGTGGACCAACTGGAGCCATGGGAATGGAGGAAGAATGGAGTGTGCAGAATCCAGGAACATGTTGACATCAAAAGTAGCCAGTGAAGCCTGAGGAATGTTTCAGGCTCCACTCACTTCCAAGGTATTCAGCATTCAGAAAGGTGCAAAAGACCCATTTTGCTACAAATGCCTGTGTGAACAGTTTACTAAGAGAACCCCTATAACTGCTGTTGATGACTGCCAGAAACCATGAGTCTCCCAGGATAAAGGTAAAATCTCAAGATGTAAACAAATATCTCCTAACCTGTAAAGAAAATCTGCAGCTGAATTCTTTTTGTATAAATATATATTGCAAGCTGCAATTAAAATAACTACATCCCACAGGGATTCTTGCATTCTGAATAGGTAGTTAAAAATGGTTTCCTCAGCTTGAAGTGGCACATCTTGCTATCACTTGTCAGCTCTTCAAATGTGTCAGAGTTAGGAAATGTGTCATTGATTCCAGCGTTCTCTGTGATGTAGGCCGACTTAGTGCTACTCAGCTAACAAAACAGCAATAAAGGGCAAGGTCCCAGGGCCAGTCATCTGTCCTCAGAGAAGGAGCTGGCAGCTTATCAGGCTATCAAACACTTGTTGGGAGTCGTAGCACTCTTACCCAAAGGCATTGAAAATGCTTTAGTTTTCCTTAATAATATCGAGCATTTTTGTAGCAGTTTCTAATCTTTAATTTGTTAATCAGACCATCCCTATGAGATAGGTAAGGATAATTATCCTCATTTTACAGATGAGGAAACAAACACTAAGAGGTTAAATGACTTTGACAAGGTTATTTAGTGAGCTGAGGAGGCAAAGCCAAAATCAGACAACTTTCAGACCTGGAAAAATAAAATGCTCTTTTCTTCAGCACACAGTAAATACAATTCTAATAATGTTTAAGTAATCCATATGATGTAATCGTTTTCATTTTCATCTAGATGACTCGGGGCCTTAAACCAAATCCTTGGAATCATCAGTTAGTGATGGGTTGTGACTAATATGGCAGCATGTTCTGCTGTCGTCTGCCACCAGTGCTAAACTGGCTACAAACACTGGAGGAAAATGTGAGAGGAAGAAGTATCATAGAGAGTACCTTTGACACTGAGTTCAATTGAAAGAGAATTTATTTTAATAGCCTTCCATAAGGATAAATAACTCTCAAGAGCTAGTAGTTTAATTGAAGCAAGTATCAAACTATTAGGAACAAGTGAGGACTAATTTTAAATCATGTGATTTTAACCCTGTCAGTCTACAATGGAAATAAATTATCAGCTATATTCTGGAAATATTGGGCATCATTATTTGCCAAAAATAACCAAAGAAGTGGTAGATTCTGTGTATTTCAGCATCATTAAGTCCTAAGTTTAAGTTGAAATTTAAAATGTAATAGCTATAGTTCAGATATTTTGAAATAAACTACTTTACCAAAATAGTGAATTCATTAAAGAAAAAACATCAAAGTTAAGTTCATGTTCTTCTCACTCACCCTGTTTCTACAATCTAATGCATTCACTGTATTGCTGGAATAATTTCAGTAGCATTTTCCACAAGAGCAATCGTAATATGAATTGTAAAATCACAACCCCTCATCAACATTAATAGACATTCATGGGATGCCCACTTGTACATCAGCTTCTGTGGAACCAAAATTGCACATCTCCAGTGTCTCAACAATTATCTAGACACCACAGACATTAAATTGCCCAAGAGTCATAAAACTTGCAAGGCTTTGGGTAGTGTAGGTGTGCTTGTAATATTACAGTATTTATATATGCACAATAGGTTTCTCAATCTAAAACTCATGCATGTCCTAGAAACAAGTTATTTCCTGGGAAAGACCTTAGGAACATAAAGCAAGAAAAATTCACTATAAATAGCACATGTAAATCCATCTTTTAGCCTTCATTCCATTTGTATAATGTGTATGATATTTTTGATTTCATGTGTTTTTTGTCTCTCATGAAAGGAGAAATTTTAAACTCAAATATAGTGAATGAAAGTCAATATTCCTGTCTGGAGATGGTCTTACCTAATTTCAGAGCATTTAAAGGCAACTTAAATTGTTCAGCTAAGTTTTCTTAGAACACAGTAGGGAACATGTATTTTACCTCCAATTGTAAGATTTTCTATTTTTCTTAACCGTTGTTCATTTTCCCCCAAATTCATCTCTCTCTCTCTCTCTGTTTTCAAATGCTCCTTCTCACTCTCTCACCAAAACCTTCCTTTCAACACTCTTCTTTTCCCACACTGCTCCTTCTTGGGCCACTTCACACTCTCTGTGGTCCTGTACCTTTAGGCTGGGTCCAGATTCATCTACTTCTCCCCTCCTTTTTGCCTACAAAACAATCCAACCTTCTGTTGACTTTGCCCACACAAAGTCTCATCCATCTGCTCAGCAAAACATTGGAACTTTCTCAAGCAATTTCCTTAAATAGTACAAGAGAAAGAGCATGTAAATATTTACTATTCAATCTTTTCCTTATAAATTGAGGGATAAAAGAAAAAGACTAGAGGCCCTATGAAAAATGAATGGCAAACAGGAGAGTGAAATATTAACTGTGTGATACATGTAAAACTGGCAAAGGTCCCATAGACAGAGAAATTGAAAAGCAGTCTTACAGGTCTAGAGATTTGCCTCTGTGAAATCAAAAAAGGAAAAAGAAACCGATCAGATATCATAGCAGCAAACACGCCTCCCCCCAGCAGGACAGCGCTTTCCCCAGCAGGGGCGTCTCTGTCCTTGTATGAGCCTCTGGGAATCAGTGTTCACAATCAATCTCTATTGAGCAGGGACAATTTCAGTCTACTGAATGAATCTTTGAAAACCTACTAAAGGAAATCTCTACAGAGGGACTTACTGCAGCACAGCAATCCTGACAATGGCAAAGGAAGGTCAGAAGCCTCCCACAGGATGGTCACCCACCACCAAAGCCTCAGGGTGATCTTTTCGTTTCTTCTACGACAACTGAGGGCATCAGATTGGTTCAGGAATACTAGAGAAAAGAACAATTTTTAAAAAACAAAATTAGAAGACACCAGCATATCAGGAGTAGTAAAGACAAAGAGAAAGAAATGCTACTGAGGTTTTGCAAGAGCGGTGTGTTTAATGCTGCAATAGTGGCAAGATGGGGGGTTATAATGAAGATGTGATGGGATGCCGCCCCATGACTATGAATGTTGTGCTTGAGCAAACTACAAAGAAAATGAGGCTATCACTGGGAAGATCTCATCCAACTCTTCCAAATCAAAGAGAGAAGGAGTGGGTTGGCAGTAGATAATGAAGATACTGGAAGGAAGAAGTTTGCCAAGTATGTAGAAGTGGCTTATTAGGATAATGGGGAGGGGCATGAATCAACTTATTTCTGAAGATACAGAAGGGAACAGCATAACTAATGAATATAAAGTTGAAGATGGGACAGAGAAAGCAATAAATAAATAAATGTAAATAAACATACAATTCAGGGTTTCCAGCTTTCTGGACATGCTCTGAGGCAGTCAAGTAGCCAAATAAAATAATAATCACAATACACAAACAAATAACAAGCTGAAAAACATACCAGAAATAGATACTAATTCCCTGCAGAAAGAGACTATGCTGAAGATGTTTCCATAAAATTCCCAAATTCAGTCTTTGTGAAACTTCAAATGTGATTAATTAAATAATTATATAAACTTGTAATCCACACACAAAAAAACTGGTGTTAGAAAAAAGAAGTAAATAAATAATGTGTTCAAAGAGATTCACAGCCTCTCAACATTGTGTGAGCATCAGAATCTCCTAGAAGTTGACTTGTCAAAACACAGATTTCTGGGCCCCATTCCCAGGGAATCTGATTTAGTTCCCCTGGGGTGGAGCCAAATATTTTGCAGATGTTACAGTCTATGGACCAAGCTTTGAGTAGCACTGACTTAAATATGTAATCATATCCTGGACATGTAGCTTTTCTGTAAGTTTAGATTTTTCACAAGTAGTCCATCACCAGGGGCCTGAATTTCAGAGCAGTTCACTGAAACATCTCACAGCAATCTTTCAATCTCCAGGCACCTCAATTTCCTTTTAAGTGGCCTTAAGATAGCTACCCATAATTTTCTAGCATGGTTAGATAATTGGATGCTCTCTTAATTGTGGGTGAGGCCCATAATTATACAATTAAAGTTTTAAACTTTTTGAAATCCTAATATGGAAAGTGCTCTCACTCAAGCATTCTTGTTTTTAAAACCCCTGTAATATACACCCAAGCCAGCAGAAGCCGTTCTACCATAGCCATTCACACATGCCCCAGATAGTAATTATAGAAAACTTATGACTTTTCTATTTGTAAAGGCTGAAGTTTGGGAGGAAATAAGCAGCTTCCAAAATGTCAAGCACTCACCAGAGCCTTCTACTCCACTGAAGAGGATGCTGCAGCTGCATCTAAGGATAGGAGCGTTTCTGATATTAGAAAAGGGATTTACTCTGACCAGGTTCGAATTGACCTGTGGGGCTAAGAGTCATTTGTTCAGTCGGCCTTTTCTGCAAGAGGGAGAACATTTTGACCATGTTTCAACCAGAGTCTTTTTATCCTCTAGTCTGACCCTATTTCTGGACACTTAGCTAAGGAAAAGCAACTGGATAAAGACTTTACTTATGTAATTTTGTAATTTTTTCCTAAATTATACAATGAAATCTCATCATTTCTTGAAAAAGAAAATCTTTACCAGACGCATCACATCTTATAGGTTCTTTGAAAAAACATTTTATTGTGATAATAAAAATGGTTAACTAGTTTTATTTATTTATGTACCAGGAATTGAACCCACGGAAGTTTAACTACTGAGCCCCATCCCCAGCCCTTTTTTATGTTTTATTCAGTGACAGGATCTCTCTAAGTTGTTTTACGGTCTCATGAAATTGCTAAGATTGGCTTTGAACTTGCAATCCTCCTGCCTCAGCCTCCCAAGCCGCTAAGATTACTGGTATGCACCACCTGGCCCAACAGTTAACTAGTTTTGACAATGAAAATGCCAAGCTCACTCATCTGTCCTTCCTTCTTTTACTTATCTTGCTTCCTCTTTGTTTTTGCGTCTTTCCATTTTCCTTTCCTGCACCTTTACTCATCTACTTCCCTCTCATTAAAGGGACATCATTACATGATTCAAGTTAAAGCTCCCATCATCATCCTCATAAACTGATTCAACGTCATTAAGTACAATCATGCAGCATTTTCATCACCATCTTTTGGGGGACAGAGATGTCACACATGTTTTTCCCCTCCTCTCTTCCTTTCCCACAGTTTCCCACAGATAGGAGGATCTTTATTCAACTGTCACCTTCCCATTTATAACTACATGAGAAAAGTTATTTCCTCTTTTTGCCTCCCCTTTCCCCAATACTGTATACTGCTAATGTTATTTCTGTTGTTTATTCCCTTTGTTCATTTACCAGTAATTATTTACAGCTCCTCAACTGAGAATAAATTGGCCAACAAAGCTGGCATTGGACAATGTTTTAGATTTCCCTCAATGGTGGAAAGATGTGAAAATGACTTCTTGTGAAGTACCCATGTACTAGACTGTCCTATTAACTATTTAAGTGAGCATGCAAAATTATTATTTTAAAGCCCCATATACTGCAATTATGTCTAAGCATGCCTTCACTGAAAAGATCCTGGTTACAATGTCTAGGGGTCATGTTCAAGTTAAAATCCTCCTTCCATAGTAAAATATCATTTTCACAAAGTCTCTGCTTACGGATGCAAAGGTGTGTGCAGCAGTCTTATCGGGGTTGCAGCTCAAGTCAAGAGATGTTCTCTCAGATAGCCCAGTGTTGCTTCAAACATCGTTTTATTGCCTAATTGGTAGCGCATACTTTCTTTACTGGATAAATGGAATGGACTAGGTATGGCATCATCCTTAATTAATTGGTGTGCTTGCTACTTAAGAGGGCACACACCACTTGTGTTATTAAACAGTGTCATGTCAGATTTAATGGATGTCATTATGGGGGTTCCTCAGGGATCAATCCTTGGACCATTGTTATTTATGATCTTATAAATGAGCTGACATGGCAGTGTGCTGAGTGTAGTGTGTATCTTTATGCTGATGGTAACACTCCTGGGTGGAGCTCAGTCACAGGGTGAACTTTGAAGCTGCCTTGTTCAGCTTCAAAGATGGAAATTGAAATGATTGAAATAAGGCAAAGAAACATTCAGCGATTTTGTGGAGGAATTCTCCAGGACCATGAAGGCAAAGATAAGAATTAAACGATCAGGCATTTCTATGTTCAGAATAGTTTTAGGGAAAATGTTATTACTGTATTGGCAAATATGTTTACATTTAATTCACACAAAGCAAATTGTATTCAGAAAGATAACTCAGAATATTTTGATTCTGAATATTTCGACAAGTTTCTGCCATGGAAATACTGAGTAGTCAGGGAGCTTTCTTGATTTTAACCTAGATTAAGTTAGCCTCTTCTTAAGGTTGCTTCCTAACTTCCCCAGTCTGCATCAGACAAACTTGCTATGTATTCACATAGCACCTTGTATTCACTTTTCAGTCTTTTCACCAGATATTCAGCACTTTGAGGGCAGGACTTTGTAGTTTTAGTTCTGCAGCCCCAGAATCTAGCCCAGCATAAGCTATCTCTTGGCTAACTAAAAAAAAAAAAAAAAAAAAAAAGGTTTGTGGAATGAGTATATCAGTCTGCAATATATGTTTTGGTAAAGAGAGAGAAAAAAAGGTGTTTTGGAGCCTGGAAAGGAGTTTGACATGAAAAGTGGGGGTGGCATAAATGTGGAGGCTACTGGAGGTGAGAGGGTCTGGCAAACTGCACATGGAGAAGGGAGACATAATCCCTCAAGACTTGCAACTGCAGCACTTCAGTGGGTGGAGACTCTGGAGCTCACAGTGAAGTCTGATCAACTGCAACAGCCTTGGAAGAACAAGAGCTTATAAAGGAGTCTGAGAATCTGTGATGTCTGGCTGAAAGAGACTGAGCAGCTTCCACATCTGGTAGATACAATCTTGAGAAAATACAGTTTCTCCTCTTCTCTGCCTTGTTTTTATCAAACCTGAACTTCAGCACATGAAAGGAAGGGCATTCTGAAAAGTATGAGCCCAGCTTTACCTCTTCAAGGCAGAGATCTTAGGTGTGAGAACAGTGATGCCAAGCTGACAACCCACAATCCAACGTGATATATAAATAAAGTGCTAGCATCTGAATACAAAGGGACATTATTCACCCACCATGCCCAAGGTAAGTGTCTTTGACTCATGACACCGTTTAGACAGCAATGACTATCAACACAAGAGAAAAGGTACGTGCCAGATTGTATGCATTATCTTTGAAGTTTAGCTTGGAGCAAACATGAGCAAAGGAATAAAATCAGCTACCTCTATCAACAAATACTTCCAATCTAATAGAATAAAAATATTACCACAATTAACAGGATTTAGTTATTTTATTAAAGTCCATTAAAGATACAGAGTGAAAAATAATTTAAATTTTATGATTAACAAGTATCATGGCAATGCCAGGTCTCTGTCTTGAGGAGTATCCCAGGCATTGTTCTCCTTGGATCTACCAGAGATAACCCTGCCCTTCTGGGCTCAGCAGACAGTGACTGTACTGTTGTAGGTTCCAGCCATCCCATGTGGACCACCCTTCCCATCACTTCATTTGCATCCCACTTGGCTTTCACACAATGACAAACCATGAATGTTTCTTGTTATAGTCAGAAACACAACTATTATAATTTTATATTTCAGGGCAACCTTGACATTCCAGGCAACTTGCCATCTTTTCTCTCTGAAACTAAAAATGGTAACAACAGACTTGGTGCTATGACTTTAGTAAGACAAAAGCTCAAGAGGTAGGATGAAAAGGAAGGAGCTGCTCTCTTTTCTATCTTAAATGTCTGAATAACTTCTTTTTCAATTTTTCCTACAGCCTTCCATTGAAGATAATGTTGCAGTAGAGTTCTCAACAAAGTCTCATAGTGGGAAAATTAGAAAATGAAGAATAGATTAGTTTAACAATGGTTTGTTCCTAAAGAAGACAGAGCTCCCTTCGCAACAGAAATGCTGGTGACACAACTATAATTAGGTTCATTCATTTACTCAGTGAGTATTTACCAAGGCACATTTAGTATATACCTGGTAGTGTATTAAACTCTATGGCAGTACAAAGATGAAGCTTAAATAAGCTCAATCCATAATAAGTTTGCAATCTGGTAATGGAAGTAAACGAGCTCACAGATAACTGTGAAGATAAATGCTAAAATATTTAAATTCATTTCTGTGCAAGTTGTAAAATCAGAGATGCTTTTTGTAGACATGTCATTGAATTTTGTTTTATAGAATGAGTGTGATTTGAATTCTCTCCAATTAAGAAAACTGATTTTATCAAAGTCACACATACTCACCTAAGTAACATACAGTTGAAGGTTCTCTAAAAATGAATACATTTATCTGGGAATGGCACAGCATTCTAATGGGAATGCGTCTGCCACAGTAGTATTTGAGTATATTCAGAGGTTGAAGCAATGGGAAGTTTTAGAAGGCCAAATGAAGAGGATTATATATTTTGATACAATAAGCCTTGTCTACAAGGTTTAATAAGGAGATTTTGATGGCATCAGTCCAAGGCTGAAGTGACAGTTGCAAGACAGATGTCCTTGCAGAAGTAGTCTTTTAGTGAGGTTAAGGTGGCCTTTGTGCAAGCTTATGGTTCTGGCAGAGTCTTCTATGAATAGTTCTTATTATTGAGCTATTAGCACAAAATCCCCTCTTTATTATAGTTTCTCAGCTTTATTCATTTTATTTTACTTATTTATTTTTGTTAGGCTTTGACACTAACAACTCCATTTTTATTTTGACAACTATCACATGACCTTCAGTTTGGTCACACTTCATCTTACTTGATTCCTCAGCATTAGTAGACACAGATAAGCTTGCCTTTCTTGGCTTGGCAGACAGTGATTGCATTGTTATAGGTTGAGAACTTCCCCATGTGGACCACTCTTCCAACTACATCATTTACATGCCATTATGCTGTCACACAGTGACAAACCATAAATAATGGTACTAGGAGCAAATGTTTGTTATAGTTGGGAACAGAACTATTGTAATTTATAATTTAGGGAAACCTTGACATTCCAGACTACTCCTGACAATTCCTTCTGACATTTTCTTCCCTTGAGTTTCAGGCCTTTGTACACTTCAGACTTTTTTTTCTGTCTTATTGGCTGCCCACTCCTGGGTTCTTCCTGTACATCAGCCATATCTACACTTGTTGCTCTTTGGACATGCCAGGCAGAGTCCCATCTTAAAGCCTTGACTTTAGTTATCCCCCTGTCTTCTGGATCATTCTTCTTTTAAATAACAAGATGACCCTTTCACCTTTCAGCCCTTTCACTTATTCAAATATTTTCTCAGATGTTATATTGGATTGAATGGTATTTTCTCAGATGTTATATTGGATTGAATGGACCCCAAAATACATGTCTACATCCTGACTCCCAGAATCTATGAATGTGTGCTTGTTAGGAAAAGGAATCTTTGCAGATTTAATTGGGTTAATGATCTTCAGAAAAGAACTCCATGGATTATCTGAGTGTGCCCTAAATCTAGTGACAATGTATTTATAACAGATACACATTAGAGAAACACCCGCAGAAGAGAACCATATGAAAAGACGAGAGAGGATGGAGTTATGCAGTTACGTGCCAAGGAATTCTGGGAGCCAGTAGCTGCTATAAGAGGCAAAGAGGATTCTCCCCAGGAAACTCCAGAAGGCATGTGGTCCTGCCAACACCTAAACTGCAGGCTTCTGGCCTCTAGACTGTGAAAGAATACATTTCTGTAGTTTTGAACCACCTGGTTTGTGGCAATACTTTTTACAGAAGCCCTAGGAAACTAATATAGATGTCAAGTTTTCCATGAAACTTATCATGACCATCCTAGTGACAATGTCTTCTTCTATCTCCATTGTCTTTAGTGTTTTTGGTTTTATTATCCTACTCTACTTTTATAGCATACATCATTTTCTAAAACACTTTTTCCAGAATATATTGATATATAGCTTATTATCCATCTCCCACTTATAAGCAAGCTCACAATGGTGAGAATTTTGTATGCTTTGCTTACTGTATCCCTACTGCCTTAACTAGTGCCTGGCACATGTTAGGTACACAATCAATTTGTTAGTGAAAGTCAGTCACAAATATGAGAAAGCACAGGAAATGTTTAAGGAAAAACAAGATCCACAATCTTAACTTTCCAAATGAACCCTTAGAACATAAATATGGAAAATTAGGAGAAAGTGGGGTTACAAAAGAGTGAATTCCACCTTAACTCATGACCAAACAAAACCTTCCTTTATGTAGAGACTTTCTGTGGTCCCTTTCTTGTTCAAGAAATCCTCTAATGTCAACCCCCTGGCCTCTTATGGCTCCTTCATTCATTTTCCCCAGGGAAGGAGATGGACCTTACTTTGTTGGTGAGAATGGAATAAAGAATGAAGTAGGCAAGCCAAAATACTCCTCTTCTTTCCTTTCTTTTGAAAGATGCTCATAGGATCCCACATGCTCTGTTCTCTTATGCCAATTATTTTATAAATGGTCAGGGTCCTAATGGAGAGACCCTCAGAGTTCCATGTGGCTTGTGAAGGTACAGCTGGTTATGAGGCCCCAAAACAGCAACAGCACCTGCATAGAAGGCATGTTTCCTAATCCATCATATGTGCCATGACCTTGTATGAAGTCATCCTAACGGACAAAGATTCTTTGTTCATCAACATTAGACAATAGGTGAATTTCCCCACATCTGTGATTTTCATATAACATTTCAATTTGACATAGGGTATGGAATGAATAAACTCAAAAACCAAAAGATGTGTTCTGAAAGTAGAAATAAAATGACTCTTTAAAATTGAGAATCAAGAATTTTTTGCAAACTGAAATTAGTGACACAGACACATGCCAGTCTCTCCAAAAACAAGTTGAAAACTACTATTTTTTGAAAGCATAGGATAAGACTACTTTGGTCCAATTCTAAGTTCTTTATCACACTAGCTCTTTTAATCTTGGCAATTCATCTGAGTTTTGTTCTGTTTTTCTTAAGATATAATCCAGGGTGAAATTTTCTTATTCACTGAAATACAGAAGATAATTAGAAACTATTTTGAAAATTTATACTCCAATAAAATAAAAAGTATCTAAGACACCACAAAATTTCTAGAAAAATATGAGCTGCCCAAACTTAATCCACGAGACATACACATCTCACTGATTTGTGTATTTATTCATAATATTCTAAATTTGGGTAGGAAAAAAGTACATTATTAATAGCTTTCCTAAAAATTTCAACATTTTCTATGAAAGCAAATTTATGCATTTATTATGCAATGTCTTTAAACTGTGCTTGCAAATGGCTACCATATGTATTTATTTCTTGCTTATTTTTTATGCCAGAAGCACAGAAATATCTTTATCTTAGAGTTCAAATTTTCTACATTAATATAAAATAAGAAAAATAGAAAAAGAAAGATATTAAATACTTAGTAAATGACACAGTTGGTTGCACTTTGTAAATATGACCCTCCTCTGTACACTTCCTTAAAAGTGAAGTGGTTTACTTTATAGTTTGAAACAACTCTACTGGTTGTGTGTGTGTGTGTGTGTGTGTGTTTAATGTTTTAATCAAAGGAATTGCTCTTTCTTATCTTTAGAAAAAGCATAATTGAAGATAAGTTTGCTTTCTTCATTCTGCCCACTAACTCCCTACACCTGGCACCAAATCTTGGTACTCCTCAGTTGATGTCATTACCATTTGTAACTATGGTGAAGAAAAAAATTGGGTTTTTTTGTTTGCTTCTCCAGCTTCATATGAGTAGAAGTCATTGCTTCTTAAGCTTAATCACTAAATAGTATAATATCCTCCAAGCATGGGTTATATGATTGTTTAAGAGAAAACTACAGTTGTTTTAATATGGTTATTGTAGCCATACATTTCGTTTTTATGGGTTTTTATATAGCACTATTACTTGTGTGGTAATCTTAAGGATATTGTGATAATTTGTTTTATGTGTTAAGTATTATAGAGGCCTTGCTAGCACTGTTATAGTTAAAGGTCTGCAAGCATCTTATTTGATTCTAGCATATTCTCTGGTTTGAGCTACGTTCTATTAGCACAGGCTACATACACAGGTTTTCCTCACTGATTTGAGCAAGCCATTTGGTACTGGAAATTTTAACTCCTTTTCTTCATGAGTAGATCATCTCCAATCTCCTTGAAACCATGCCTCTGAGCACTTGCCATGTTCCACAAACTCTTATTCAGGTGGAAATCCCTCTGTCTCCTGCTTAGCCGGATAAACATCAAACCCCCTTGTTCCCTGCATGTAAACACAGTGATTGTTTATGAACCAACCCTTCTTTCTGTTTTCTAAGTTTTAAAGCTACAACATTAGTGCCTGGTTGTCTCTTTTGTTTGTGCATTAAAAGTACAAATCTCTGGTGTAATTACCTTCTACCTTCAACCTGTTTTATGTTTCCTTTTATTTCACATGAAGAGAAGATATTCCTCTGAGAGGGCTATCTTGGAGTTGTCATGACATCTTATTTTGCTAGCAAAACTCTTTATGGGAAAGCAGTTGCCGTCATTCAAGCAAGAACAACTTATTTTGTGGATTATAGCATGGGTAACAAAGTATGACAAGGTACAAGAATATCTAGGGTCAAGAGCCCCACACCTACATTTTATTTTGTTTCCTTAGGAATTGTTCTATGTTTATTAGGAGGATTTATTATTTTTGAGAGTTGTGTTTGCTTTGGGTCACCATAGAGAAATACTTTCACATGCTGGACATTCCCCTTTAGATATGCAAAAATCACTAATGGCATTCAATCACCTAACTGTATTTTTGTTATTTTTCTTTAGATCTTTCAACATTTATAGCTAGGAAATGAAAAGAATAAATGAAATTACACTATAAATATCATAATCATTCATGGTCTCAAATAACTACCCTGTTTTTTTTTAAATGACAATAAAAAATACCAAGTGAGTCTTCCAATTTTGGCTATGATAGAGAAAGTTGTAAGGTATAATTTTTCCCATATTAACAAAGAGCTAGTTAAACTACAAACTCAGAGATTTTTAAATCAATAAAAAAAGCAAGGGACAAAAATAAACTAAATTACAGAAAGTGATGAGTTTCTGGAAAGAATCATAACCGCTTTCAGTGCAGTTGGAATGGCAGAGGAGTTGGAACAGATGAACCAGCCAAACTTTTAACAAACTTGCAATGAGCACTAGTGGGCTAGTGTGATAGATTAGAATCACCAGAAGGCATAGAGAAGTCTGTATCTCCTTGCCAACTCTTGTGCATGATGTTTCAACAAGCACACACATGTAAATGCCAAAGGCTGGAGCAAGGCATGGATTCTGAGATAGATTCTCACCATGGTTTATAGGACCTTCTCCTAGTATAAGACAGTGGTAAGATTGTGTAGGAAAACAAAGTTAAATCCCACTGACATGCAATCAGAACCTCCATATAGTGTAATCACTGACTGTAAAAGAATCACAAAGGAGTAGGAAACCTAAAATATTCCTTCAAGAGACTTGAAGCTTCTATTCAGGATAATGCAGAGGTCTTCCAAAAATTAATGCAAAAGAGTGGAGTAGAATATTTCTAAGATACAAAAACCAAGGGTGGTACTGAGGTGAAAAGGAAATTCCCTAGAGACTGTTGAAATAAGAAACTGGGCTGTAAAGGAGTGAAAGATCACCCGCAATTTGAGAGCTAGAAATAAAACTGAAAAATAAAGAAATCTCTGGAGTCCTTTAAATGTTTGAAGCCTGTGCAATGATTTGCACTAAAGTAAAACTGCATCCCAAACTTGTCTCTATTAGCTGATTAGTAATAACCACTGGACATTCCAATATCCTAGAAAAAGGTAATTGCCTTATTTCTGGGAAATAAGTATTTAATTTAGTATCTAATGTTGCATGTAATTAAAAATTATAAGACTGGAATGGAACTTCCATTTGACCCAGCTATCCCACTCCTCAGTCTATACCTAAAGGACTTAAAATTAGCATACTATAGTGATACAGTCACATCAATGTTCATAGCAGCTCAATTCCCAATAGCTAAACTATGGAACCTACCTAGAAGCCCTTCAACAGATGAATAGATAAAGAAACTGTGGTATAGGTACACAATAGAATATTACTCCACATTAAAAGAGAATAAAATTATGGCATTTGCAGGTAAATGGATGGGGTTGGAGAACATCATGCTAAGAGAAATAATCCAGTCCCATAAAACCAAAAGCCAGACGTTCTCTCTGATAAGTGCATGCTGATCCATAATGGTAGGGAGGTGTGTAGGGAAAATGGAGGAACCTTGGGCAAAGGGGAGGGAGAAAAAGGGTGGGAACATGGGCACAGGAAAGATGATGGAATGAGGTGAACATCATTACCCTAAGTTCATGTATAACTATGAACATATGATATGACTACATTATGAACAACCAGAGAAATAAAAAGTTCTGCTCCATTTATGTACAATGAATTGAAATGCATTCTGCTGTCATGTATAACTAATTAGAACAAATAAAAAAATTAAAATTAAAAAAACTTACTACAAAAAAAGACTTTCAAAGACTCAAGTAAATGTCACCTACAGTTTAAAGAGGACATAATATAAATAGACCCAGAAATATCATAGATGTTGGAATTATGAAAAAAGTATTAAAGTCCTATTATTTTATTTAAATATGTTAGAGAACCTTTGGGAGAAGGTAGAAAAGAGGCATGAACAGTCTGAGAATTTGAAATGAGAGAAGGGAATAAAAAGTGGAAGTATATAAGATTATATCAGAAATGGATATAATGTATATACACACACGTATATAGTGCACCCAACATAATAATATAAACAGTTGTGGAAATAATCAGAGAATTGAATACAAGTCAACATAATTAGCCCAAACTGTAAGGCAAAAAAAAAAAAAAAAAAAAAAAAAAAAAAAAAAAAAAAAAAAAAAAAAAAAAAAAAAAAAAAAAAAAAAAAAAAAAAAAAAAAAAAAAAAAAAAAAA
>PVHX01010717.1:0-35025 GCA_004024805.1 Geosciurus inauris | reverse complement strand
AGATAGAGAAAATGGGGCAGAAAAGAAAACAACTGGTAATTTTACAAAATTAATTAAAGACATCAGTCCTAGGTTCCAAACAGCATGATGAACTCCAAAAGGATAAATTTAAAGGAAACTATACATAGATATTGCATAGTCAAAATTCTGAAAATCAAAGAAAAATATATCTAAAGAAGAAAGAAACATTATACACTGAGAAACAAGGGGTGTGATTGGTGGCTGAAACCCTCAGAAACAAGGACAGAAGGAAGTTGAAAAATACATTAAAAGAGCAAAAAGAAAGAAAACCTTCATCCTAAAATTATATATCCAACAAAAATATCCAAAAACCATATAGGGGAAATGGAGATATTTTGAAACATTTTGAAGGAATCTGAGAGAATGGTCAGCAGAATTGCCCTTTAAGCAATGTTAAAAAAGTATTTTCATGTGGCCAGATACTGACCTTAGACATTATGATCAGCAAGAACTTAGAATGGAAAGAGTAAAATACATACCAAATATAGGACTTTTGCTTAAAAGACTATTGACCATCTCACATAAAAAACAATAGCAATAGTTACATACATGAAATATATAAAAGCAGAGTGAAAGAAGGGAAGGAAGGGGATAAAGGGAATTGATCTGAATATAAACTTCCTACCTTGTTTGCAAAATAATGAAAATATAGTTTTAAATACTGACTATGATAACTTAAATCATATATTCAAGTCTCTAGAGAAATTGCTAAAAGCAACAGAGGTGTAACAAGAAATCAATGCAGGATAAAAACAAATTGCAAAAAAATACTTGATTTATTAAAATAAAGGCAGAAAGTGACAGATGGAGTAACAAAGAGCAGACAAGAGTAATACAAAATAAATACTAATGGTTTTGACTTAAATCCAACTATGTCAATAAATAAAATAAATATAAAAGAAATGGACAATTGAACTAAATGGCAGAGATTGTTAGATCAGACTTTTTAAAAGAAAAAAAAAGGAAAACCCATCTGTATGTTATTTACAAGAGACACTTTAAATACAAAGACAAAATAGGTTCAGAATATAAAAGAGTCAGGACAGATGTACCATGTAAACTCCAATATAATAGATCTGGTATTGCTATAGTATTATTAAAGTAAAATTTACTAGAACTAAGCAAATGTGATAAAGAATATAATATCCCCTCTACAGAAGATGTCCACATCCTCATTCCTGAAGCCTGCAAATGTGTTAATTTTCATAACAAAAAGAATTTTGCAGATATGATGAAGGAAGATTCTTAAAAGGAGGAATTTACCCTGTGTTTGCCAGGTAAGATAACCACATGGATTCATGAAAGATTGAAAACTGACATCTTACAGAAATTGCTATGACAAAGAAACAAGAGGAATAGGAAAAAGATTCAAAGATACTAACCTGTTGTATTTGATGATGGAGAATATAGCTTCCAAAGAATGCAGACTAAGGAATAAAATTAGTCTCTAGAATTTAGAAAAGATTTTTAAAAAATCATGAAAAGTAAGAGATCATCTCCCAGAACTTCCAGGAGGCATGCAACACTAAGAACCCATTATAGGACTGCTGACGCCAGAACTAAAAGGGAATAAATCTATATTGGTATTAAGTCACTAAGCATGGGGTCATTTTTTTATAACAATAATAAGTAATTTAGTAAAGTTCCAAAATGCAGAGCCATTATACAATAAGTGAATTCTATTTCCTAATGCTAGTAATGAACAATTAGGAAATATTTTTAAAAAACTATTGAAAAGGGAATATGAAAATATCAATACTTAGAAATAAATATAGCCGATTATGTACATAAGTAACAACACCAAAACACAGCTAAACTAGAAACATAAGCATTAGAAGAAAAATAAGAATAATTTTGCAACTATAGGATAGGCAAAAATTTATTAGAAAAGTCAAAAAAACTATAATATTTTAGAATAATTTTTTTAATTGTGTAGGAGAGACTAGTGAAGTAGAAACTCAGGAAGGATTCCAATGTTGCAGTCTTGAGGGAGAATTTCTTCTTCCTTGGGAAACCTCATCTTTTACATTTAAGATCTTTAACTGATTGGATGAGACCTACCCACATAATCAAGAGTAATCTTCTATACTTAAAGTCAAATGATTATAGATGTTAACCACAATTAAAAATACCACACAGATATATAACAGTATGCATTTGTATTCACAAATGCAAATAACTAGGTCAAAATTTCATTAAATAAGTACCATAGCATAGAAAATTGATACATAAAACTAACCACCATGTACATCATTAAGGAAATGAATAATTAGATCAGTTTGGTAGGGAAAAGTTCATAAAACCTTTCATGACAAAGAACTCATCAAGAATATATAAAGAAATCTTTAAATCAAAAAATCTTAAAATCATCAACTCAACTAAAAATGGGCAAAAGATTTGAATAGACACTTTATTCTAAAATATACATGAATAACCAATAAGCAAATAAAATGGTGTTCAGAGAGTAGAAGAAAGAAGTGGATGTGGAGACATTAGCTAATGAGTACAAAATCGTAGCCACATAGGAGGATTAAGTTCTGGTGTTCTGTTATACAAAGGGGGATTGTGGTTAACAATACTGTAGCAAACGTTCCAACATAGTTAGAAAAGAAGACGTTGAATATTCTCACCACAAAGACAATTTGAATGTGTGAGATCATGGATAACCTAACTTTTCTGAGTTGAACATACTAAATGTAAAATCTACTAAAGCATCGCATTGTACCCCCCAAAGATGTACAATTTTGGTCAATAAAATTTTTAAGTAAAACATAACAGTAGTCAAAACTATTTGATGCCAGGGAAGTACAAATTAAAATCATAGTGAGATAGCATTCTATACTCATTAGAAAACATAATATTAAAAAAGCTGACAATACCAAAAGTTGACAAGAGTTTAGAACAATTGGAACCCTCTTGCATTGCTAGTGGGAGTGAAAAATTCACCTGGAAGAAACTTTGGGCAGTTTCTTATAAGTATTCAGCTAGCCTATAAATGATCAATTCTACTTCTAAGTTTAGAGCTGTTACAGCAAATTTAACAGTAATACAACAAAAACTTGTACAATAACGTCCATGATAGCTTTGTTTAGCATAACCAATGATTAGGAAGACCCAAACATCCATCTAAAGTAACCTGGTTAAAAACTTGAGGGTGTATGCTGCAATATGAGATATTTCTGAAAAACGATAAGACAATGATGTGCTACAGATGCATGCAATAGTATGAATGAATCTCTAAAGCATGTTGAGCAAAAATAGGCACAAAAGAATAAGAACTGAGTGACTGAATTTTCATGAAGTCCAGGTTAGGCAAAACTAATCTTCAGTGATAAGGCACCCATCTGCAATATTCTGTTATCTTGTTTGAGATACCAGTTACAAAGGAATATACACAATTATCAAAATGTGTCAACCTGAACCTGAACCTTTCTAAGGTCTTTGTGGTTTTTTTGTTTGTTTGCTTGCTTGTTTCTGAATTGTTCCTCAATGAAGAAAGTAGGGAGCAGCCTAAGCTACTTCTTAAAGACACATGAGATTGTTTTATAGAGGTAGTTTCCAAAGTCATGGATTAGAAAGAGAGAAGCGGGGTCGGGGGTAGGGGGTGGGGATGGAGACTCTGAACAGGATACTGGCTTTACCCCCAGAGAAAATGGCATGCTGCTTGACATCTTCTCTTCACCCCGGAGATAGAAAGAGAAGTACAAATAGTCAAGTTGCTTTTCTCTGAAAAAAAACAGATCTCTTCTAGTCAATTTGTGCTGATTGTGGGTGAAAGAACAGAAGCTTGACAAGCAAAAGCAGTCTCCTTTCATTTTTGTTTAAAGTTTTACATTAACTCACAATCTAAAGGGGATTTAATTGAAAATACAGGTAGTTTCAGGCTTTTTCTTTTGAGTTTTTAAAATAATATTGTATGCTGCTCCTATTGTAAGTATATAATTGCTTAAAGTCAGACACAAATGTAAGATAAAGCTTATTAAATACACATGGTTGCCAAGGGACTGGTTTTCTAACCATATTGTCCATGTGTATCAAGTACATATATGTTAAGTGCTAGCTCAAATTTATTATGATAGTAGCCACGCAAAGACTGAAAGCTAAATTGCTTAAATTATTACTTATGGATTGCATATAGGATTGCACTAATTTATAACCAAAATGTTTCACACTAAAAAGCTTATTCTTTGAATTTATTTAGTACCCGAGCGCAAGTATATCTCATGCTACACATATGTAAACACATGTACATTTATGTATATTTGTGTATATGATTAATAACACTACATTTTGGCATTTTGAAGAATTGAAATTGCTAGAATGCTCTACATCATTTTTCACTGATGACAGTAGCAGATCTTCTGACAGAGATCGAAGAAAGAGTAATGTTGTAGATGTTTATTTTGGAAAATCTTTTCTAGGGAGAGGGTTTTAAGCAAAGATATATTACTTGAATTCTAGAACTGAAAGGAATTAGGGGGTCATCTGGTTCATCTTCCATGCCCAAACTAGAATTCTCTCTACTACACTGACTGATGACCAACCTGTCTCTGCTTGAATTCTTTTAGTGACAAGGAAGTTTCTACTTTGGAAGTCAGCCCAGTGAGATTCCTCTAGAGAAAAATGAATGTAGAGTTATAGATATTAACTGTATTCAGGCTGTTATGAGCTCTGGAGCTGAAAGGTCAAATGGAATCAAATGGGGAGATGCAAATAAAGTTCAGGGAGGGAGAAATGAAACAGAAAAAAAAAGGAGAGTAGGCCAAATTACCAAAAAGAGGATGATAAATACAGAGAAGCAGACACAAAAAGTCTTACAGTCCCAGACAAATTTGCCGTGCTTGTTTCTCTCTGCTTCCTTGTTCAAACACTTCAGTTTTCCATCCTTGGGTTTAAGTACTTTAAAACGTGTGCCATTTTTGTGACAGTCTTCAAAAAACAAGAGAAAAATGAATTAAATAAGTAAATAGGATTTTCTGAGATAGCAATTGTAGAGCACATATTATCTTAGCACATATGTTCTGGTCTCAGAGTTCTCTTTGGGGATGCAGAAAGATTTGTTATTTGCCTTCTCATGAGACATAACAGGCAAGAAGAAGGCAGGGGAAATAAGACTGGCAATGTCAACACCACTGAACATGAGACCAATTTTGCCAATACTAAATGTACATAAAGGTCTTTTAAGCTAAAAGTAATATTCTCTTGGTTAAGTGACAAATAGCTGGGAATATAATTTTGCTTCTGCAAAATCATAAGAGTGAGGGGGAGGAAATGATAGAAATTGTAACAACAGGTGTTAGTCAAATATCTTTGCAACCCAATCATGAATTAATATGATGATTGAAATTTTAAAAAGCATATAATCTTCATCTTTGTTCAAAAAATTTCATTTTCTTTATTGCAAGTTTAGGTAAATTCAAAATAGGATTTTGAATTTATTATGTAAACATCGGGTGTTGGCTTAAAAGGTGACTTTTTCTTAATCCTTCCCTTTTACCTACCCATGACTGTTTAGAGGTGCTTCCTCTTCTCCTCCTCCTCCTCCTTCTTCTCTCTCTATATATGTATATATTTCTCTATGTATAAATATATGTGTGTATACATATATGTGTGTGTGTGTGTGTGTGTGTTTCCCTCTATAGTATGTATACACCTGCACAACTGTAGGCATTTTTTAGAGTTTAATCTCTAGGAAAAGAAGTTTATCTCAAAAGTTACCTATTGCTGACTTAGAAATCCAATTCCATCACCTCTGTGGATAAGGGTGCCTCTGAGTATTACTAAAATGATGTGGAATAGATGGATAAGCTTCAGATATTTACCAGAAAATCAGAGTATAATTCTTTCTCCAAGAAAAGAAACTTGGCATTATATATATAAAAGTTTTGCTAATCCCTATAGAGTGCCAAAAAATAGAAAAATAGAAAATATCTTAAACATACTGAATCCATCTCAGTTATTGCCACCTATCAAAGCTATTTAAGATATAAGATTATTGTCTTTGCACACTTCAAACAAAATTTTAATTTAAAGAAAGGAAGCTGAACTAACAATTCAATTTTTTAAGAGTTGAAAAGCTTTCCATTCTAATGTTCTTTTAGTTTAAATAAGGGTTCTATTTTAAAAGAACAACATTTTCATGTGATATAAATTGTCACAAGTTTTTGACAAGGAATTTGGTGTTTGTGATATACATTTAACATGCATTATTGTTTAAATGTATATAACCACCAATAATTTTTCTTGAAATATATCCTAGCATGCTAATAAAGCAAATGTAGATATGTATATATATCTATATATACATATACATGTTTATTTGTGTTTGTATCAATGCTCACTGAAATACATTTTATAATAATAAAAATTTGATAACATCTTAAGCATTAAAAATTTGATAACATCTTAAGTATTGTTCAATAAGGAATCAATTAATAAAATAGTGATGTACCTAATCAATAGAATAATATCCAATAATTAAAATTAAAATGCATATATTTGATCATTGACAAAGAAACCAACCAGTTCTCAGTAAATTTCCATGTGAAGGTAACAATTTTTGAATAGCATAGAAAGCATGTAAATTCATAGGAGCTGGGACACACATGAGCACTCCCTGTGCATAGAAACAGAAAGTAATTACCTTTCTATGGAGAGAACTTAGTTAAGTTTTATTTTCTTGTTCAATTTTCATTTATTGGTTATCATAAGTAGGTAAAATTTTACAGAGGAAATACACTGAAGTTATTTTAAATAAATACAATTTCTATTTGAATGCTGCACAGCAAAATAGTTGGAGCCTATCTATGTGCCTTGAATATGAAGAAGTTTTATATATGTCATTTTTAATGTGAACCAGCCATCCTCATAATAATGCTTTTGATGAAGTCAATCTTGTTGACTGCAGCCCTGCTAAAGAGAAGTGTCTGTTAGTTACTTTCATACAAATAGGTAATGCACACTTAGTACACTCAGGAAAACTGGAAGAACAGTCTACACCTGTGTCAAGATGAGACATAAATACCATTTTTAAATTTCTGCTAAAAAAAGATGTATTAAAAGAAGAGGACTTTGAGTATCTTTTCCTATGTACTTAAGAAGTTATCATGATTCAAATTTTGAATAATCAGATTATTATTTTTGCTTTATTTAAATGATAATACCTTGGACATCTTTTCCTATCAATTCATTCCATTTTAATGTGATTATCTGATACACTAGATTTTGCTATCTTATTAAGTTATTCAAACAAGATATGAAGGGGAGCATATTCTGAAAGAAATACTAAAGCAGGCTGATGGTCTGACTTATTTTCACAATGAGGAAAACTATTTGAAAGTAGATCTAAATAGAAAAAGCCAAGATTTGGTGGATACCATATGAATACAATTTTTAAGGAAAAGCTTATTATATGGGATCCACATCAATATCACATGCCCAAAAGCAATTTGAATAAAAAGTCTTTGTCTTCACACTATCTCTTGGTAGCTTAAAACAAAACCCTATTTTCTCACAATTCTGTGGGTCAGGAATTCAGCCAGAGTTCTTCTGGATAGATCTTGAACTTTTCACAAAATTAGCTAAGGTTCATTGTGAGATGGCAGTCAGCCTGAGGTTAAAATATCCAAGATGCCTTCACTGTAAGTCTGATGCCTTGCTGAAGATGGATGAAAGATTGGGATCTTTGTCAGTCCTTTTTCTTAATCTCTCTTTCTACCCCGCCCCACTTCCTCCCTCCATCCCTCTCCCAATGTGTCTATTTCCTTACAGTTATATTATTATTTTTCTCACATATGGTCCTGCAGATCAGATGGTGTGGGAAGTCTCTGTGGCAGATAACAAATACAATATCAAATTTTTGGCACGCCACTATAGGTGGAGTAAAATTCACAAATTCGGAATTTTGAAGCACAGTTGTGCTCTGTAAGACATTTTTCTCCATTGAGAAACAGCTTCTGGTTTCCTACTGAGACCTAGTAAAAACTCAGCATTTGATCATGGGACACCAAGTTACAGTGTAGTCCAAGTTTCCCATCATTGACTCAGTGTTGCCTTTCCCAACCAGCAATTTGGGTAAGCACCCCATCATCAAGTGGAAGTGTCATACACTTAACACTTGACAAGTCTCAAGTACACAAGAAACTTCCGTGATAAATGATCTAGATTTTCATGGTTCCTACATATTCCATTGATTCTTCTCTCTCAACCCACACCTATGACTTTATAGAGAGTTTCTTGTAACTAACAGACAAAAGAAGGAAATCCAGTCCTGGTTTACAAATCATTTTGTATGATATACTAGTGCTACTTGAAAGTGAATAGTCACAGTACTATAGCCCCAAGGGTGTCAAGGACATCCTTGAAGGAAAGTGGGAAAAGAGAATCCACTAGTCATCAGAACTTCCAGTACTATGCCTGCTTGTTAATTTTGCTTGAAAGAAGAGATGGCAAGAGGCATGGGTCTGTACTGATTCATAAGAAATGATTATGTAATCAGAATCTTGGAAGAGACTCTCGAGGAAAATTGGTGGCAAGAAAGTCTGTGAGAAAGATGTCATCATAGATTTCTCTAAATTTGTTTATGTCTTATATGAAGGCTGTCTAAATGTTCAACTAAACAAAATAACCTATTTGAGTGCTATCCAACATCTTCCCAATCCATCCTTGTGCTTGCCCTTTAGAATCATTAACAAAGCATCATACTGGCAAAAATGGAACCTACATATATCTCAAAAACAAGAACTTCCACTTATCAAGGCCAACTAGGCTATAGTCTTTGCAGGGTCTACCCAGCCAACAACAGAGACCAGCACTGAGAACCCCTATGGAAGCATTCCTAACCTAGAGATTCTCAAACTGTTTACCTAGTGACAAGCTGATTGTAGTTGATCATCTCCATCATAGAATGGACAGAGTTTTGTTCCCACTGGAATACATTCTTACTCTGGACGTAGATTTGACTTCTCTGCCTATAATGCTTTTGCCAAAATCACCACTGTGGACTTACTGAATGCTTTATTCACCATCTGGGTATTCCACCCAGCATTGCTTCTCAACAGGAAACTCATTTTACAGCAAATGAAGTATGGAAATAAGGCTCTTGTTCATGGAATTCACCAGTCTTGCCATGTTTCCCATCACCCTGAAGCAGCCAGCCTGACAGAATGACAGGCTGTATTAGTCACTTGCAGTATTAGTCACAGCACCAAATGGATGATACTACCTTGCAAAGCTGAAGCAATGCCCTCTAGGATATAGTATATATTCTGAGTCAGTGACAAAAATGGTGCTATTTCTCTCATACCTACGTTCCAAAAGTTTGGGAATAAGGGTTATAAATACCACAAGTGAGGACTATAATATTTGTGAATATTTCTTCCTCACTTTGACTTAAGTATTTCTGAATATAGAATGCCATTACTTGCATTCTTTTTTTAATGTTATCATTCACTTTTATCTATAACTTACTGCTGTATTTCCCTTTGATGTAAAGCAGACCCACTGATCTGAAGCACATTGTATGGGATGCCGTGATGGTGATGGAGGCATTACAACAGTGAGTGGACAGTGATGATGGCAGCAGGACTGTGGGCAGCAGAGACAAATCCATACCCAGAGTAAGGTTTGATAGAAGTCATGTCCAAGTGCAACCATTTCCATGACTGATGTGAACTGATTTAAACCACTTCCATCAGAAAAACCAATGCTCCTGGAATTGGGATTATTCTAGGGTCATTGACCTTTGATATAGGAGAAGTTGGTCTCTCAATAGAAGTAGTAACCACACCAACAATGGTCAAAGAAAATTCATGTTTCCAGCTTTACACATCCCCTGAATTTCTGTCCTCACAGTCATGCAATGCAAGAGTCCATTAAGAAAAGACCAGGGGATGGGGTGCAGGAGGCATGACCTGCTGTCTTGAAAATTGGTATTGTAAAGGTAATTTAGCCAGAATTAGGGGGGAGGGAAGAAGGACAGAAAAAGAAAAACAAAGAGAAACAGGAAGAAGACAGAACAATGTTTATTTGTTTTTTTCTCTTGCTGCTTTCTGATCTCCCACAGTTGCTCCTTAGAAATCTGAGAATTATAGCAAAGTAAGCCAATCCCAAAAAACCAAATGCTGAATGTTCTCTCTGATAAGTGGATGCTGATCCATAATGGAGGAGGGAGCACGGGAAGAATTTTGGCCAAAGGGGAAGGAGAGGAGAGGGGACATGAGGACAGTAAAGATGGTGAAGATGGACATCATAGCCCTAGCTTCATGCATGACTGCATATATGATGTGACTCTACATCATGTACAACTAGAGAAATGAAAAGTTTTGCAGCTCCATCTGTGTACAATGAATCAAAATGCATTCTGCTATCATGTATACCTAAGTAGAATAAATAAATAAAATAAATAAATAAATAAGAAATCTGGCAAGTACAGGTGGCAAACTTTCCACCCCAGCATCACATTGCAGTCATCAAAGGGTAGGCAAGTGGTAAATGAGGGGAGGGAAGTAGTTGACACACTAACTTTTATGTACTACTGTGAATCCCTCCACAGAGGAACCAATCAGATATGGCATAGGATTTAGGAAATATCAACTGAAACTGGGTCTCTCTAAGATTTTATAACTATATAAACTTTATTTTCATTATCTCTATTTTTTACCCACTGGATCAAGCTCTTTTTAGTTCTTTAAAATTAATATCCAAAGATTCATAAAATATTTGAACAATAACTTTGTCTTCTCAACAAAATTCAGCTTAAATGTCATGATAGATTGCCATCAAAGAGCAATTGTTCTGAGATAATATGAGCATATGAAAATTTTGCTTAAGAACAGAAGGAGAAACTCTGCTCTTTGCCAGTTTGGTTGTGACTCCTCTTTAACTGATTTAAGATTACAGAAAATTTCTAGGACAAGTAGTGAGGTCTTTGAGCCCTGAAAAATATGTTAATTTTTCTACTTTCTATCCATCCTATATGATAGTGGATCTGTAGTGGTATAAGATAGAGCTTGAGTGAAGTTTAATTAACCCTCACATATGTTACAGCTATGGTTTTGCTAGATGTAAACAGTTGCGTTTTACTGACAACCAAATAATTATTTTAAATGAATACAGATCATATATATATTGCAGTTTACCAAACACAGTCAGTCATCTTGCCCTGTTAAATACAGTACATGGAATTCAAGCCTATGGAGAAGGACAGTAACATCTTGTGTTTGGACAACACACAAAATTTCCAGTCTACACTGAGTGTCCTATGAACCTAGGCAAGTCTTTGAAACCTTCAGAGTTATGATATTCCATATCTAAAATGGAGCAATTAAACAGACTTTAAAGATGTTCAGATGAAAGGAATGATGTAAGTGCAAAATAATCCACTCCTCATTAGGAAGAGAAGACCTAATCTATTCCTGAAAGGGAGTGGTACTAGAAAAGCTATAGTCAAAGGAAAAAGACATTTAGAGAGATTCTTATAATTATAGGAAGTTAATTTGACCAACTTATTCATTCATTTGACTGGTATGTGTTTTATTCCATGTATTATCTCCTTTGCAAGATAGGAGATATTATCATTGCAATCTTTAATGACAGTAGTTTCTCAAAAGAGCACATCACTACATTTCCCATGAGAATTATTTTGTTTGCTAGTTTTCTGGTGTAACTAGGGATTTCACCAGGGGTGCTCTACCACTGAGCTGCATCCAACCATTTTTATTTTTATTTTGAGACAGGGTCTCATGAAGTTTCCTAGACTGACTTCAAACTTAAAATCCCCCTTGCAGTCCTCCCAAGTTTCTCAGATTACAGGCATGCATTAAATTGTAAAAGTATTGTTCAATGGTATTTTTAAATGTTCATAATGCTTTCCACAAAACAAAAATCAATTATGTTGTTTTGCTGCAATATTTTGTTGTTTGAAGATTATAGTGAAAAACATCATTTTTTACGTTCTAATACAATTTAGTTTCTGAACTTACTGAGAATGACTGTGATATTCCACATGAGATTTACACTCTTGTCTTACCTTTGGCTGAAAAAGATTATAGTCTCAAAATCATAGATCCTGAGCAAATTTCATCCAAATTTGATATTACTTTAAAGAATTTTTCAAGCTTTATTATTTTCAAGTTGTATCCCCAAAGGGGGTGCTGAGCTTAGGATTAATTGGAACAATTTATAATTTAATGATTGGTGCTATAAATGCATAAACACAATAAAACAAATATTCTTGTTATGTTTTTCTGAGAAGAATAGTTAAATTTTGTCAAATACTTTTTAAGGCTGTGTTTGATTGTTTGCTAGTTCACGAAAAAAAGGGGAAGAAAGAAAGAAGGAAGGAAGAAAAGAAAGGAAGGAAGGAAGGAAATGAGAATAAAAATAAAAATGTCTTCAGGGATTTTTTTAACTTTTATTTCTATAACTGCAAAGCAGATGATTCACTAGTCCCATCTCCAAGAACTATAAACACATTCTAAGAGTGCTAGCTTTTAAGTCAAGTGGCCATGTATAAAAAATAATTTTATAATTATTAGTTCCTTTTTTACAGACTAACCATAGTGAAGTTAGTATGTAACTGACAAGTGACATATTTTTAAACAGTTCCAATCTTAAAGCCACAAAGTAGCATGCACTTGAAAAAAGTAGATGTGAAAGGTAGGCATCTTGGGATACTCCTGGGGTGACTCTTTTTGGCTTCCATCTCCAATGAAAGAAAGTATACAATTAATGCAATCTTGTACTTTAAAGGATTAGCTCATGAATTACCCAGATAATTGTCTTAACTGTCTTATTTAAAGTGGTAAGTTTACCAACAAGTTCCCTTTATATTGCCAGAGAAAAACTATTCCTAAAAGAATGTGGGTGCAATTTTTAAATGCTATGAAGCAATGCAAAAAGAAACTATGAGTTAAGCAAAATTAAAATCTGAAATACCTGTTTCATACTCCTCCTGGATATCTTCTGGATGCCTGGCTACTACTTTTCTTCACAGAGGTATTTCCACATGGTGTGCTGGACTTCACTGGCATCATGAAAGAACTTGATACTTGACCTTTTCCCGTGGCTAGGGAAAAGAGGTGGGGAGAATATTCAAAATCATGAAGTTCAAAAAACATAGCTAACTTCAGAATGAACTGAGTGAACAATGACATACAAGTTCAGTGTTGTGAAAGCAGTCAAAAGTAAGGATCTAAGGACAAAGAAAATTCTTGCTAAGTTATGAGGCAGCCCAGGGCCATTGAATTTTAAAAAGATACAACTTGTTGGATGAAAATCCATGTGTAAGGTCTAGCTACCTGGCAAGAGAAATGGCAAGGATCTAGCTGGATGCCTTGCCTGGGAGACTCTCAGTGGACTAGAATGAAAGTCAGAAATTGCAACGGTGCAAGCATGGTGGGTGAAAGCTAAAGTCTGGAGTCGAAGGTAGCGTTGTGTGTATATTTTCTTACTTGGTTCGCACAATATCCACAGGATGATCTGTAGTTTAGCCACAAGAATGAATAGTAGCTGAGCATGCAGGTAATAAGAGGCAAAACCTGCATTAAACCTCAGCTTTTCTGACTTCATAGACCATGACTTTTATAAATATTAATATTTCAATTTAATCTTTATGATAATTCTGAAAAGCAAGTTTTTTAAATCATTATTTTGTAGATGAGAAAAATGGAAATCATGTGATCTCCCCCAGGTCATATGAGCAGTAAATAGTGATAAAAGCAATTATCCTGGATACTAGGGGAAGGGAGTAGGCTAAGTCAACACATATGCTGTTAGGATTGAAGAGCCTAACCAAAAAACCACACTCGATTCTGAGTGGGTGATGCTGAGCTTGGTTAGAGGAGAAACTTCAGGCAAAAAGCAATAGGCATGAAGCAGATAAAGGATGACAGGTATATTCAGCCCCAGAAAGTCATTTAAAAATAATACTAGAGAAAAAATAAGACCACGGTTTACCAGACACCCTATACCAGAATTCAAAGAATTGGCAATCCAAATTAGAAGAGCTAGCAATTCTTGCCAAGAACTCCAGGTAGGAGATATGGGCCATATACAATAAGCTTTCTGTCAGTCACAGAGACTCCAGGAGTGACTGGACTGATGGAAGTGGAAATCAGAAAACAGCCAGAATTTGGATGTTGGGAAGATAACAAATCCATGATGGAAACCAGAATTACTGATCAAATTTGAGACAGGAGAATATATAAAGCTGGCAAGTGAGAGAAATTTAGGAGTACTTTTTACTAGCTAGTTTATTGATGGTGTATATAATCACTATAGGAATATGATATTGAACTATTTTACTAATACTTTTGAGTAATTCATGAAAATTAGCAAATGCATACTTATTGCCTGTTCTAGCTATTATGCATACAGCAATGAACAAGACAAAGGTCCTGACCTCAGAAAGCTTACATTCTGCTGTAGAAGATTAATAATAGGAAAGAATACACATTTGTCCCTTGATATCTGCAAGAGACTCATTCCAGGACACCCTGCAGATACCAAAATGCTCATATGCTCAGGTCCTGTATATAAATTAACATATATATGCATAGTACATCCTTTATATAAATTAACATATCCTTTATATAAATTAATACAGTATATGTTTATCCTCCCTTGTATGCTCTCAATCAGCTGTAGATTATTTACAATACCTAATAAAATGTAAATGTTAAGTAAATAGTTTTATTCTATATTGTTTAGGGAATAATGACAAGAAGAAAAAGTCTATGTGTTCACTACAAATGAAACTATCATAGGCCTAAAGTATGAAATAGATGTCAGGAATAAAGTAACTTTATTTCTAAGTATTTTCCATCTACTTTTGCTTAATCTGTGGATCCACAATCTTTGGATATGGAGGTCAGACTATACATAAAGTACTGTTCTATGGTGTAGTGCTAAGAAGAAAACTTGAAAAGGAAGAAATGGGAGACGTAGGGCCTTGGAGAGAGTGATCCAGGAGAATTTCTCAGAAGCAGGGATCTTGAGTTAGGAGTAAATGAACTAAGAAACAAAAGAAGGTATATTTAAGAGAATTTTTTCATCAGAACCTGGAAATGAGGGATAGAAGAGGAGTCATGAATAATTTTATGCCAGGAGTGGTGGTACATGCCTGTCATCCCAGCCACTCAGGAGGCTGAGGCAGCAGGATCATGAGTTCAAGCCTAACCTCAGCAATTTAGCAAGGCCCTCTAAGCACCTCAGCAGCAAGACCCTGTCTCTAATAAAATATAGAAAAGGGCTGGGATGTGGTTCAGTGTTAAGCACCCTTGGGCTCAATCTCTGGTACAGAAAGAAAGAAAGAAAGAAAGAAAGAAAGAAAGAAAGAAAGAAAGAAAGAAAGAAAGAAAGAAAGAAAGAAAAAGAAAATAATTTTCTGTTCATTTTGAAATGAACAGCTGAATGCACAGAGATTCTACTTATCAAGTTAGGAAGACTGTGAAAGAGGCAGGTGTCAGACAGTGGTAAGAAAGGGTGGTGGGTAGTAAATAAGGCATGTTTGATCAATAACTCAGCACTGGAAGTGTATTGTGAAGGGACTGTTAGGCACCCAAGTACTGATGCGAGTTGCAGTTGTATACATGCTCTGGAATTCAGAAGAAAGGTCAGGCAATAACTATGCATTAACATATTAAGAGTTACCAATGTACTTATGGTGCATATGCCATAGGACTAGAAAAGACTTAGAGTAATATTTAGAAAGGAAGCTTGAGGCATGCGTCTCTTGGCTATACCAAATTTAGTTGATGGAAACAGAAGTATGAGCAAATAAAAGGAATGGAAAAGTCTGGTTTGTGGTTTGAGAAACAATTGTGATAGACACAATCATCTCTTATGCCATATATGAAGAAACAAACATCAAGTCACATCAGGGGTTCATATCATAAGAACTAAATACTTTAATGGTAAAATAAAATAATACGTCAGTGACCAAAACCTCCTGGATGAGGTCCGTAATGGCCTTGTTATAAACTTGTCATTTTCTATACATGCATCCATCCATATGTCAAACTTTTATTGACTACTACTTGTAGAGCAATAAGCATGAGGAGTGGCTAACCAGGGATGAGACAAGGCATTTCTGAATACAAAGGTGTGCAAAGCTCATGTTCTTATTCCATGCTTTCCCAAATCCTTTAATCTGTCAGTGCTAATTTAACAATCTTCATAGCAGTCTTCTAAAGAGTTTTTTGTTGTTGTTGTTGGTACCGAGGATTGAACTCAGGGGTACTCAAACACTGAGCCACATCCCCAGCCCTATTTTGTGTTTTATGTAGAGACAGGGTCTCATTGAGTTGCTTAGCACCTCGCTCTTGCTGAGGCTGGCTTTGAACTCATGATTCTCCTGTCTCAGCCTCCCAAAGTGCTAGGATTACAGGTGTGCGCCACCGCACCCGGCTTGAAAAGAGTATTTTATAAGCTTTTAGATGTGGGGAAATACTTTTAAAGATTGCAAACATGTAGGAAATTATAAAATACTTGCATCTTAAGAATTCAAGAAATTAGTCCTTAAAAACACAGGCCCAGAAGATGAACTGGCTACACCCAATTCCAACTGCACTGTCGTGTAACTGTGTTCAAGTTAATGAATATTTCTGTGAATCAGCTTCTTTATCCAAAGACTGGGAATAGCACCTCCCTCACAGGACTGTTGAAGTGTGGTGACATCTGTAAAACCCTGGAAGAGTCCCTGACACATGGCAAGTTAGGATGACCTAGCTGGGATTATTATCCCAGTCAGAGGCAACAGAGTGGAAGGTTTAAGATAAACACATATAGAATTATTGTGAAGATTTCATACATTCACATACCTGTAGGATTTCCAACAAGGCATGGCACACAAGCGTTCAATGAATGTTCAGTGATAATATCCACACTAGTTCCATTACAGCATTTAATACACTCAAACTGCGTTCTGGGCATCAGACAAAAGCTATTATGAAAAATATAACTGGTGCCCTTACACAGCTCAATTTCACAAAATCCACACTTTTGGTACTTTTATGAATCAAATCTATAAATATTTAGAGTTTTGCTTGACACTAATCACCATCAACGCTTTCATTGCAAGGCAGTAAATACCAGGAATTTTCATGAGTATATTCTAAATAGGCCAGATGCTTTTGTTCATAAATCAGGCAGTGACCTCAATCATTAATAAACAAATCAGGGCCAGAGTGGCAGGAGAATGTAAAGAGTAATTTGGTAAGGAATCCAATAAATTTTTCAGCACAAATAATCAAAACCAAGAATTTATTCTTAATCCTGCCATGCTAATGGCTTTTGTTAAAGGGAAAATGATTAAATCAAATTTGGCTTTAATTTGTTGAAGCGAGATAGAGTTTTCCCCAATGTGATAAATTACTGTGAGTGCAAGTCAAATAATGTGAAATTTACTATGAGTCTGCTGTTGCTTGAAAGGGGAGTAAAACAAGAAACAATTTAAGAGGTATTTGGCATTTAGTTCACTGAACTCAAGAATTCAAACCTCACATACAGTTACTTTTACCACTGTCGATCTACTATAATATAAATATTTACATTCATATCAAGGCCAGTAGATATCAAAACCTCCACACCATGGCCCACCGGGGACTTGGTGAGCTAAACTATGTCTGTGGTCAGAACATTCTTTCACCTCCAGAGACTGCATAGAATCATGGAGTGCTTCTGCTGAGAGACAGGCCACAAAAGATTAGTGCCAACTTTCTCACTTTATAAATTAGGAAACTGAGGCCAAGGAAGGTTTAGTGACCTCGGGACAAAGGCAGAAGGGGGATGAGGTTGCTTTGTCAGTACAAATGGATAAGAGAGTCAGAATGAGGTGGAGAGAGGGAACAAGGAGGGGCTCTTCTCTCAATCTGCAGGTTTTTAGTATTTATAACACAATTTTCAAAGGAGACTAGAGTATTGGATTTAAAGAAATTACTTCAGTAAGTTCTATATATGTCCTTTCAAGATTTCAGAGAAATTAGAGGACAACATCTGTATCTTCCCATCAGAAAAAATAAATCAAAAACAACAAGAGAGTGGGAGAATAATTGGAAATTATAGCAAGAGAAAGTTGAAGCACCTGTGAACAGAGCAGAAGGAAAGGCCACAGGGGGTACTGAAGGGTCACAGCAGAAAGAAGGAGAAAGATAATCAGAATGACTCAGAAATTTTCACTTGGTATTGAAACAGAATGTGGTAGATTTAATCTGTCATGGGGAACTGGCCTACTAGACACTGGCAAAGGGTAATTAAGGAGTCACTCTCCAAAGAAAACTATTTTTGTAAGAGGAAGTCAATGGGTATATTCTCAACATCACCACCTTCTGTCACTGAATTTGTAGTTTTGCATTTTACCTGAAAAGGCTGATTAAATTATTGACACTTGGAGCAGAACAAGGATTTGTAATCTTTACACTGGGCTGAGCTCAATGGGGCCAGCAACTGCTTAAGGGTCAGAGAGCCCTACACTGCTGCAGGAACAGCATTAAGTGGAGGAGAGAAGGCAAATGCAATATCTTAAGCTACTCTGGCTGAGCACTGGTTATGTCAGTCTAAGGAAGAAAAGGTAATGTGTCCAGGAGATTTGCCTACAGTCAGGGTATTAATTGTGAGAAGAAAAGATTATTTGTTCATCCTCAACATGCCAGCTTCTGCCAAGAGTACATTTTCCTAGCTCCTCCTCAAAATATGAATGGGAAAGATTACGGAAAAGGCTAGGAGATGTAAAGAAAAAAAAAAAAGTCTAGACTGATATCTTTAGTACTGGCTGGTTTAAGTTTATATACTAATAATCTAGGCAGAGCCAATATTTGAATACACATTTTTTAAAAATCTAGAGTCATTTGATTATGGCAGAAACCCAAAGTATAGGTCTAAGTCTGACAGTGGAAAATGCATCTTTCCTGAATTCATTCAGCCGTCCCATGTGAGGTTAATTCACAATAAGAATTCTCTAGAGCCAGGCGCGGTGGCACACCCCTGTAATCCCAGCACTTTGGGAGGCTGAGACAGGAAAATCATGAGTTCAAAGCCAGCCTCAGCAACTGTGAGGCTGAGGCACTAAGCAACTCAGTGGAGCTCTGTCTCTAAATAAAACACAAAAGAGGGCTATGGGTGTGGCTCAGTGGTTGAGTACCCCTGAGTTCAATCTCTGATACCAAAAAAAAAAAAATAGAATTCCCTAGACACCAATTGGTAGAGACTAAGCTTTCCTTTCAGGAGACAGGCTCACTTGTCACCAGCATGTGCACAATTTTCTTCACCTCACAGTTCAGTTCCCAAATATCCCCAAATCTAACTTGCCCCAAACTCACTGTCCTTCATGTTCTTCAAGACACAGAAACATATCTTTGTATGTTCTAATGCCATACAATGTCGATATTTTATTTGTTTCTTTATATGATTACAAGCAAAAAACCAAATAAGCATTTTATTTGGGTTTGAATTCAAAAGGCACCAAGCCAAAGTTTCCATATGCCAAGAAACAAAATTAATTGATAGCATTCTATTTAAATTTCATTTCTCTGAACAAATCTTCATAAGGCTTAGTCTAGATTCTACCAATTGCTTTTTAAATGCATTGTCAAATTGATTTGGCATGTAAAAAAGGTTTCTGGCAAGGTTTATATTTTTGTAGAAAGCAAACCACAACCTTGAATTTTAAATATCTGGATGATAAATATTAAGTCAGTCCAAAAATGTTAGATTTACAATGAGTTTTTTATATCCTGCACACATATAACATGATAAAGAAGTTGCACATTATTGGGACATCCTTAGTCCTGCCTCTTGAGACTCATTTTTCCTGTAAACTAATCTTTACAATGTCTGAATCAGTGTTACATCTACAGAAAATAAAACAGCAATTTTGTTTGCAAAGGTTAGCCGCAGATAGCTGAGGCGCTTCACTTTCTGGCAAATTAGAGGAAACGATGAAATCTCAAGTTGTCGAACTATGACTTTGAATCAGGGTACAGCTACCACTAAGTTCCCAATCAAGATTGTCTACAGCAGTTTTAATGGATATTATACCTGAAAAAGAAGATTCAGGGCAAGTTCTTTTTATTCCTTCTACAGAAGGTTTCTTCTTAGATATCAGCGTTAAATAGAGTTGAGAATTGGAAGAGAAGAGGAACTAAATATGCAAAATATGTTAAAACATAATCTTTGTAAAATATCTAAAATATGCCACATCTGTTCATCCCATGAAGTCCTTCAGTGGTCCTGGCTGTCTCCTAGATGAACATGGAACTCTGTAGCACACAATGTGGTCCCTGTGGCTTGGTTCTCATCCCTCGCCCTTGTCATCCCGCTCACCTGGAGCCACCCTGTTCTCAGACCACACTGTGCTCTCTATCTTTGTGCCTCTTTACAGCAGTGTTGATGCAGCTGTCTGGCTTGCTTGACTCTGCCATAGTCTCATTGTTATGTGCTTTCCTGTACTGAGGAGGCCTGGAAACCTAAGATCACATTTCCCATTGTCAATTTCAGCCAGGTTTCTAGATGAATTATAGGTTCTACCAATCAGATGCATCAGACAAAGGAAGATAGGAAGAAAAATAAAGAAAAAAATAATTTCCATTCACTCTCACAAACTTTATGTCAAACATTGCTTTAAAAATTTGCTGGTCAATTTCTATTTATAAAGAGGAATTACCAAAACAAAATTTTTAGCTTTAAAAAAACTGCAATTTTAAGTATAATCACATGAAAATACCAAACCCTTTAATTAAAGTGACAAATAGAATAACTATGTGATCATTCATTAATTCAAGTAGATATATTGCTGGTTTCCTTCAATATATTCAGTGTAAGAACTATATTCACTGTATATACTGGTGACCCAGTATCTATTTAAATTGATAGAATAAATTTTGCTATGGTATCAAAGAATCTCCAAAGCTTAATAACTTAGATAAAGTTTTCTTGACATTCATGCTACCTTTCCACCCAGTGCTTCACTGTAGCACCCAGGATGATAAAGTAAATGCCATCTTGCACATTCCTCTTTGCTGAGTTATAGGACAAGGATATGTTCAGATGGGTCACTATTCTAAAAATGATAAATCACTTTTTCACAACTGATTGGCTGAGATTAGTTCTATGGCCTGACACAGACATAAGGGAGCCAGGATGGATTTGGAAGGAAAGAAAACCCAAAATCCTTAGTAAATGTCACAATTTCCAGCATAATCTGCTCTTTGGGATCAACAAATGTTTGGTTTGTCTTTCTTTATTACATAAACTTCTATGCTCATCTTTACATGTAGGGGAAGATCTTCAAAATTCCACACAGTTGTGGCATCAAGCTCTGGGCTATCCATGATCATTTCTACATCATGGTTATGTATAGTAGTGTGTAGATCATATCTTGGTGAAGAGCTGTGAATAGGAAAAATTTTTTAAAAAAGACAAGTTAGCCATTTCTTCCTCAAACAATATGAAACAGCAGAACAGGAAGAAAATAACTGTAGTAGTCCCATTTACAAAAGGAAAGAGTGAAAGACAGAGCCTCCTAACCTGGGTAGGGAATGTTTTTGATTAGGCCTAAATTCTATCCCTAATAGGAATTCTATAGGATTCCTTGGGTTCACTAGTCCCTTAGTGTTCTCCTTGGTCCTTAAATCTGATTTTTATGTTCTATTTGAAAGTGAGCATTAGAGATTTACTTGGCCACCCTTGTGAGCTGAGCAATTTCTTCCGTCAGCTTCCTGTCTACAGAAGATTAGAGGTCCTTGGGTTACCCTAAATATCAAGCAGTCATAAAATCTATTAATTCAGGACCTGGTTTCTTCTTAATTGGTATATTTTGTCTTGTTCTATTCTCATTTATTTTGTTGTTGTGCAATAGCATCATGTGCCAACAACTGCATCAAAAATTCTCTCCAAGACTTTTACCTCTTTTTTTCTAGTTGCTCTGACTGGGGGCTGCATACCTTAGTGATAGGACCAGATGCTTATTCCACTTTTCCTGAGTCATTTTTCTTCAAACTGAGAAGATTTACATGTGGGGCACTCCTCGTCGGTTTAGAGTTGTTAAAAATACATATGATAGACAGCCATATCCTTGATTTTGTCTTTGTTTTTGATCTTTGTAGCTTAATCTTTGTAGCTTAAAATATTTCTCAATTTTATATTTTATTGTTTGGAGTGTAGAAAGAGTTGCTTCTTATAATTTCTGGACTCTTCCTTTTTCATTCCTGCTTGGAAATCAACCAGTTCTTTTCTAGGTGTCTTATTCTTATGTTTTGTAGGTGTGTCTCTTTCTTATGTTTTCATAACGTCAAAAGAAGGTGTCAACATATCAAACAAACATTCTGATATCCAATTCTTTCCTTTAAAACTACAGTTTCATTAGTTGTACCATAGTCCTCTCTTGTTCTCTCAAGCAACAGTCTTAGCAACTTTCGGTAACCATGTAGCATGGATTGATTGCCTTTCTTCTGACCTCCAATATCAATTTCCTTGACATGTGCAAATCATTCCCACATCAAGTTAATTCCTCATACCAATTTCTGAGGTGTTGGTTTAAACTGAGTAATAATGATCCCCAAAATTTCAGTGATAAAAAAAAATTCATGTCCCTTATAGGAGAACAACATAGAACTCTATTTTTCTCATATGCCAAAATTTTAGTTTAAAAAATGAACATAATTTATTTGGGGAGAGGGGAGTCATTTCCAAAAATCGTCCTCTCTTCAGGCTTGAACTCATATAGCTCTTATCACTGTAGGAATTACCTATATGATACAAATTTGATTACATCCCTGCATTTACATCTTTTGATTATTCCCAATTATTCTGAGGATAACAGAACACAAATCCAATTTTTTTGTTTGTTTGTTTTTAAGCATAGTACAGAAATGCTTTCATGATCTAACAACTGACTACCTTTCTAACTCATGTTTGCCTATTCACCAACTTCACTCATTTCTGGGCATAAAAATAAATATATTGATTATTCTCTCCTCTACCTATTTCTGCCCTTTTGTTAACTTTTACACATCCTTTAAGACATCCCTCAAACAGTCAATCATGCTAATCACCTAAGTGGTATTACTTGGAATTTCTTCCTTTAGTATTATCCTGTGAATATCACCATCAAATTGTTTATTGCATTACATTTTATTGTTTCTGTTTCTGTCTCCTAGAGTGAACTATTAGCTTTTTAAGGCCAGTGAATGCTTTTCTTATTCATCTCAATTCCTAGGACATTGAGACATAATAGATATCTATTAATCCTTAATTCATTCAATTCACATTTATGGAGTGCAAACTGGGTCTCTGGACATTGTGGTGGGCCAAGGAAAGACAGAGGTCCCAGAGTAATGACATGGGTGTGGTATTCAAGGTATAGACTCAGGGAAGACTTCTTTGTTACCAGAGAAAGTATATCACCAGAGGAGTGTATCAAGGAATTCCTGGAGAAGGGGCTAACTCTACTTGGGACAAGTGGGGTCCTTGATGTACATGACAGCAAAGAATTTCAAGGTGTGTCAGTAGAGGCATAGAGATTTATTTAGGAAAACAAGGAATGCACATTCAAGGGAGAATGTAAACCATCTTTAGAGTGTGAGACACTTTGGGGTTTTAGGATCTTCTTTTAAAAGTACTTGGAAAGGGTTAGGCACAGGAAAACATCAGTCTCATGTTCTCAAGATCCTAGGTCTTTATTATTTGATTGGTAAACAACCTGGAAAGTCCTCTAAATAATTGTTTCTTAAAAAGTCATATAGCTCTTTACTTAATCTATTTATTAATGGACTAATTAAAAGTACACAAAGTAATTATCATAAGTGATTTTATGGTAACACTAAGATTTACAAATTTTCCAGAAATCTGGGAATGACAGACCTGGGAGAATTAACACTAGAATGACTGAAAATATATATAGAATTTAAATTATGTATTTTTTGTTTATGTTTTTTCTATGTACTTTTTTATTTCTTCTATCCTACCTCAATTCCATTCTGTTTGAGGAAAGGAGCAAATATAGAAATAAGTTCATTCTCTACATCTTCGTTTGTAAAAAAAAAAAAAAAAAGCTGAAGAGATGTGTTTTCATTTTAAATTTTTCCACATAAACATTCACAAGACCAAGGAATTTTCAGAACTAGACATTTTAGGATTGTTTTTTTTCTGGTATAAATTATTGACTCATCTTTTAATATCATTTTGGAAATGGTTTAGCCAAGGAGAAATTTCTTATACTAGGGTGAACATTATTTTCCTTTTTTTTTTTTTTTTCAAATTGTCTCTGAAGAACAAAAATATGATCATTGGCTTTAATTTTCAAATTTTGGAGCCATTTGTTCTCCATTAGCCATTGCTGCTCTTTGGGCTTTGAATGCTTTTCACTTATTCAGGATGCCTTGCCACTGAGAACAGGTGATGTCATCTGCTGAGTGTGCCATGAAGCACTTCTGTGCCCCAAAGGCATGAATGAAAACTTCTGCTATGACAAAGAAATCTGAGTTAGACAAGTTGGACTGTTGCCTTGTCAAAATCTTGACCCTGATCCCTAGCACCAAAGGTGGCCTGGCTCCATTACACAGGGCTTTGTAATACATTGTGCTAAACCCAATGTAAGCTGCAAGGCCAAGTTTCAATTCTCTTATTTCTTCTTTCCTGGAACCATATACTTTTATTAATAAAAAAAAATTAATTTAAAAAATTCTTAAAACATTTATTTATTTAATAGGTTGCAGAACCATTTTCATAATGATTATGTGGATTTAGGTTTTGAACACCGGGAATCAGGACTGTAAAGTTTTAAGCCTGGTTATCCTGGTTTTAGTACATGGATATTTTCATTTCCTGTGGATTACTCCAATATCTATTATTTTTCAGCTTTCTTCATACAGTAAAATCCACTTAGCACAATATTTTATATTACCTGCAGGGGTATGCTCTTATGATCCTGATTTTTTTTAAAATTATTTGTTTCTTTTTGTGATAGCTTTTCATAGCCTGGGGAGCATTTATCTTGCCATATACTCACCAAATCATTTTAGCTTCAACATTTCTTTTCTGAAAAGCCTTACTTTTCTTTTGTTGTTTGTTCGTTTGTTCTGTTTACTTGAAACTGTTAAATGTTCTAAATGAAAGAAGAAGTAGTCTAAATAAATGAAGTGTTGTTTTTTTTTTTCCCAAAGTTTGTGGCTTTGCTAATAGTAATGATGCAAATGGTAGAAAAGAAAGTCACAGTCAAAGTAACTCTGATCAAACGCTCAGCTTGGTAGGGCTAAGCCTCATTTCCGAAGTTTGTTTGGTTTTGTTTTAGACAGGACATGAGTTACATGGAAGTCATGGAAGACATAAGCTACAATGGAAAGGCAACAAAATTTGGAATTAGGCAAAACTGAGAATATGTCCTTGTAAACCACTAATCCTTTAGCTGAAATTGTTTCTATAATCTGGTAATAATTCTTTACCTTGCAGATTGCTGTTAGGTATGGAGATAAAATACACACTTGTGAAAGCAGTAATATTATTTTTACTGCTATCTTTTAAGAGAGAAAGACTTTCTCTTCAACCTTGCATAATTCTACTCAACTGGTCATTTGGGACTTTTCTCCTTTTTCTGCCTTTTTCACAAATTACCATTCCTTTAAAACTAGAAGAAAGGAAGTTATAATTGTTACTTCACATTCTAGCCATAGTTATGAATAATATTATCAAGACTAAAATTCCAATGTGATTAGTAGTATTTGATTTTTTTAATGAAACAAAAAAGGAAAATCTTATCATATGTCAAACATTTGGGGAACCTGAGTGGAACAGTTACAATCTGCAGGGTCTGGCAACCTGGAATGGGAAGCATAGGGCTCTCCAGCTATTCACTGTGCCTTTAACTTAAGTCTTGGATAAGCAGAGAGTTTGGGGGAATATGAATCAGGGAATAACAGATGGTGATAACCTGACAACTTATCCTAGTAGAGGTGAACAGCAATGGCAGCAAATCAGTGTGCACCAAGACTTGGAATGCAAATCAGGTACAAGTAAAACTGACATCTCACACACGCTGCTCTTAATTTATGCCTCAGAAGAGAGATTTTTAATGAACAATCAAAAATCCAATTGAGTGAACTTTTGATTAACTGTAAATGTAGAACAGGAAATATATGGATAATATTTTTGAAAAATAAACAACATTAAAATTTGCTATATGAAGTTGAAAAGCAGGTACCCTCTAAGGTAGCATACATGTTCTTAGATGCACACATATTCAGCTCTAAGACTTGAAACCTGAAGCAGTCATATTATTAGTTTCTCAGACTCTATGTATATGTCAAGAAAATAGTTTAAGATTATCATTTACAGAATTTAATTTCCTTTTTTATTCTTCTTTGACTCCTTGGCTTTTAGTCTACCAATTCATGAGCTCATGGATTACAATTTGTATTTCTCCTATGAACTGAAACACCGGTTTCAATATTAGTTTTCACCAATTAACAATTACTGGAGCCCTTAGAACCTTAAAGTTAAAAATGCTGGTCAGAAGATATGGACATGGTCTTTGCTCTACCATTACGATGCTGTGTGACCCTGAGGAAGTCATTAAACTACTTAAAAATATCAACCTCAAGTCTTCACTCAACCTTGCATATTAGTCATTTCATCATCTCTGTGGTATTTAGCATTGGCCGTATTTTAAAGATGAGGAAATTGAAGGACTGGCAGGATAAGGGACCCATCCAAGTCCCTCAGCAATTAAGAGACAAAGACAAAGTTTGAACTCTCCTCTCTTATTCTCTCTACCAAGGTCATGCTCTTAGTATCTATACTACCTGGGAATATAGGATTAGGGATTTAGTATAGTGGACCTTGAGTGCCTGGGAGAAGGATCTCTAACTTGTAGAGAAACTAGAAGCTACTGAAGAATGTTGAGAAGCAGAACATGTTATGACTCAATCTGCATCTGAAGGAACAGTATGAAAAAGGTATGCCAAATGGAAATATGTAGAAAAGAAGAAGCAGAAAAAAGCAGTTAGAAGAGTATCAAAGTGATCCTAATGAGTAAAGGCTAGGTTATTCAACCAATATGTGGAAAACAGAAATGAAAATAAGAGACTAGAGTTGCCAGACATCAAAGATGTAGGAAAAAAATTATATATATTATATATAATTTTGTTATATTTTAAAATTATATTAAAAATTATATAAATTATGGATAGATAGATATTGTCAGTCATATTCCCCATTTTTTGCCTTAGGTAGCAGGGAAAATAATGCTATCCCTAAGAGGGATATTGGGACATTTTATTGAGAAAGAAAGTTTTGGGAAAAAGATGTTGAGATAGACTTAGTAAGAAGTTAGGAACTGATTTAGAGAGAGATGTTAGCAAAGAAAACAAGCACATTGAGAGATGTGAATTTAAGTAAGGCAGGAGTAAACTAGAAAGATGTTGGTAATGTGACATTGCCCTGGTTTCAAAAAGCAGTGACTACATGCAGCTGTCCTGAGCTGGGGATAGGGTCCCAGCTTCCATGATGTGATGGTGAGAAGGGTGGTGACAGAACTGAAGAAAATGTGAACACAGTTAAATGCCCCCCCCCCCTTTTTTTCCCTGATTTCACCATATTCTATTCTTCTGGTCTAATGAGAAAATGTCAGACACCTAACAAAGCAATATATAAAGAACACCTTAAGTCATTTACATGACACACAGAAACAAGCTCAATAGGCACTGACTTCTGCAAATGTGGGATATAAGTAATCCAAACAGTGACCAAGAGGTACAATTAAACAACATAGTCAGCCATCTCTACAAATTTCCTAACCTTTGGAACTTCCTTATTTTAAAATTACAGCATTCCAGTAAGAAATTCTGTTGAAATATTCCCACATTTTGGAGAATCCTGAATGTGTCGTTCTCTTTCAAGATGCCAATAAGAAAAAGCATTCAGAATAACTTTTAAATTTCTAACACTGAAAAACCAAAGAGTCCCATGTATAAATCTACAGAACAGAATTCTGATCTGCCCTTTCATTGAAGTAAAAAACCCATCAAAACCACTACCTTTCTTTTTATGAAGTTTGCTCGTGGTTTCACACTTTTGTTTGAGTGACATGGTGCCCCTGGAAAGGTCAGTTTTTTATTTTCCTCAGTGCAGAGAGGACGAATGGGAAAATCAAGCCTGCGAATGCAGATGCACACTAACGTACTCAGCCTATGATCCCTTTTATTCATTCAACTTGAATTTATTGAATATTGAACATCTCCTAAGCACCACTGTGCTTGGAAGAGAAACGTGCATAAAGACATGTGAAATAATCCCTGCTTTTCATGAGAATGAGAAAGAAATACAAAACCAAGGTGCACAGAGCACATTAAAATGCCTTATATGTACTATGAATAATACTTTGGAGAGGGAAAAAGATCAGATCTGAGTAGCAAAAGCTGCTTCATATACTCTTAGAATACTGTGCTTTCTCACATATCTTGTTTTTTTTTTTTAAATAGATTTGCTGTCCTTTTGCATGGAGAAATCCCCAAACTACAGTTGCTTTTCTACTACATTTTTTAAAAAATATTCTACTTAATACTAATTCCTTACAGAGAGCCTTCCTCAGCATAGATCAAGATGTTTGTTTCCACAGTTCCTTCTCACAATGCAATATGTATCATAGTGACTGGCATCCTGAAAGAGAATGACACATTCAGATTCTCTAAAGTGTGAGAATGTTTCAACAAATTTCTAGTACTGGAATACTGTATTTTAATTGATATATATTAACATATATAATATATTATACATGTCATGTATATTAGTATAATATATTTCTATTTAAGGATAATGCTATTTGTCTATTTTCTCAGTGTGCTACACAAATTCTGGGACATTGTAAACATTTTTTAAATGTTTATGAAATAAACACAGACCCTGTTTTAACTGGATCTCCAGGAATGGGTAGAATTTCTACAACTCAAGATGACAGAGGGGACTCCAAGAAACAAGAATATGTATAATAACATAAGACTTATTCAAAGAATGATAAAAGGAGAATAATTTTAAAGGGAGAGTATATTTCAAGTAATGGGAGAGAAGTATTAAAGGCAAATAAAGAGAGGCCTGAAACATGAGAGTAAAACTGGATATTTTTGGCCAGAGTTAATGAGAAATTTCTAAGGAAACGACAGTCATAATCAGGCTGTTGTTCTAGCAATGTGCTTTATGAAGTTGTCACAATGGACTATCCAGAGTGGAAAACCAGTACAGAGAACACAAATGTGCTTCCAAAACTTTAAAGTAGAGTGGTCAGCACCTGAACAAGGGCTCTCTCAGAAGAAATGAGATGAACCAAGAGAGTTACTGACCCAATTGAATAGAAAGGTAAAGAGTAGGGAACAAAGAAGAGTAAAATATAAATGTTGTATACTGATCAACAGCACATGCTTGCTAACAGGAACTTCAAGGTGTGGAACAAAATTAATTGACTTAAAAACCAACTGGAACGGGACCTAAGTTGGCAGAATTTAATTTAGTTGTGGGAATACAGTTTTATTTGGTTTTTCATTCTAGCCTTTATTTTCTTTGTTTACTTCTTGAGTTATACTTCCAGATTTCCTTCTGTTTGCTCAGCATTCCATTTCTTGTGTATTTATCTTTGGTTTTCTTACATCTACTTCTAGATATATTTCTTTGAGGCAACCATCAAAACCAAATTTGAAATGCTTCAACTTTCATCTACTTTTGATTCTGAACCTAATTCTACACAGATCTTTAGTCAATGTGAAGGCTGCACAAGATGACTGACAAATTAGTGAAACTATTGAGAGATATTTATAAACCTGAAGGAGAAATATTTGGAAGTGGAGAGATGAGTCTAGCTACTACTTGTGACTAGCTTCATTGTAATTTAGACATCAGTTGAATTCCTTAGCCATTTATACTTAGGTGGGCTTTACCCAAACAAAAACTCATGGCTTTGAGGAAACCTAAAGGCTCCAAAAGATGTGTGAGTTAGTATCCACTCTTCTCCAGACATTGGCTTCCACATGGACTGTCAGAACTATACAGTATTTACCCAGGTGCTGAAATGTGAAACTGTTTCTGAAAATAATTAACTTACACACATACACACACACACACACACACACACACAATATGGACCATTTAGCAGTTTTCATCTTTATTCAAGATAGAGTACAGAATATTAATCTTGGATTTATATCAACTGCTCCAAACTAAACAACTTACAAACAGATTAAATACTCTGTCTCCAAAATTTCTTTCACTATTGTGTGTTTCCAATCTCCCTGCTCCACTGAACTTAACTGAGAGTTAAGATAAATCATAGGAGTTGATGAAACACCCAAAGAGCTTAATAGTTGTGTGGCAGGAGAGCAGCAAGGGAAACCTTTTAGAACTGGCTATATATAGGAATTGAGAACAGAAAGAATTGAGGAAGACATAAAGGAGAGAAGCCAGGATTATCTGAAATATAAAATCTCAATGAAGTACAAGTTAATGTAAAAGAGTTCTAGGGAGGGAAAGCAGCAAACACATTAGGTCTGCAAAAGTGGTGAGGAACATGAGAACTGAGAATTGGCCCTGGTATGGTAATTAGGGTGTCATTACTGACTGACAAAAGAGACAATTCAGAAGAGTCAAAGCAGGAGGCAGAGGAAGCAGGGGCTGGAAAGGCTGGCAGACAGGGTTATGGGCCCTAAGAAAATTTTGTCTATGCCAGCAGAAGGAACCAGATGATGTTATGGGGGAATTTTGTTCAGTAGAAGGTCCAAGGTATGTGCTGATGAGCATAGACTATGTGTGTTATCAAGGCAATTACAGTTTGGGAGATGGAAACTTCTCACTCCACTGACAATCTCTTTATTCTCTACCATTGATGAATAAAAATGAGAAAGTTTCACATTCACCTTCATTCATTCTGCAAACATTATATCATCAGCAAGGAGCAGAGTAAGGGGGTGACAAGTAGAAAGAAAGGTAGATTGGGGTGGAGAGAGGTTTTTGTTTTAGTTCATTCTAGCTCTTCAAGTATTCAAAAGCTCAAGACAATTCACTGGTAACCTTTTAGTTCTCCTCCTAACCTGGAATTAGGAATGCAGGTGTGGCATGTGTCTGATTTAGGATGCTTTCCATACAGATTCCCAATACAAAACCACTGTCTACAAAATCAGCTCACTATTTGATTTGATATAAACAACCCACAAAGTTGGAGACCACCCCCACACTGGCCTCAGGAGGTAACTTTGAGCTGAAGTAACACTTCCACTCTAACACCTGAACATTCACCCTACATGAACTGGTTTATTTCCTTCCAAGCAACTACATACATATGCACATTTTCTAGATGTTCTTCTGATACCAGGTCATTTTCTGTTTGGAAGCAATAATTTTAATCATATGATTTCAGAGTTAAAGAGGACTGCATAGAATATATGCCCCTAACCCTCCCATTGAGGAATAAAACCCCAGTGCTCCAGAACAATATTCCAGATTACAGCCAGTGAGTCTCCAAGAAAGGAGTAGAGTCCCTGTGTTCTGACTGTAGATCCAGGGTTCTCTCGGAAGTATACATTTCTGTTAGCATTGGAGGTTGCCAGCCGTGCTTATTGCTCATCTGAGTGTCTCACCTCAGTTTTGCCATTAAGTACCTTTTCAGCCCTGAGTACATTGCTTTCCTTATAGGCCTTAGTTTTATCATGTGTAAAATGAGTGCGTTGAATCAGATATCAATTGTCCAGTCAAGCTCAGCAATAACATGATTCTCTGGCCATTGTGAAACCATCTTACTCATTGGTCAGTTTGTCTCACATAGTAGAATCTCAATCAAGCAAGTGCAATTAAAAAGGAACACAGGCTATGTCACAGATCACAAGGTAAAGTACAAGGATGCCTTATCCAGAACTGGAACTATAAACAATAAAGCACTTACAATAAAGTTATGATTTAATCTTTTTCCATCTTTCAGTGGCTCCTGGACTCTTAAATCTGCTAGTCTGTGTATTTTAATCGTATATTTCTTCCCCTTCAAATCAGTTTCTGTCTGCTTTACCAGGCACAGAACATGCTTGTCCACAGGGGCAGCCTTCACCCTCTGTTTAAACACTACCAGAAACTAACAGGCATCTCTGAATCCTAATTCCAAATCTTGTCTCAATCAAATTTGATTGGTCCAGCGTAAGTCAGACATCTACCCAGCTCAATATATTAGGACTGGTAGGTCAATTTCAGGCTCCACTCCATCTGCAGAGAAGGGCAACCTGGTCTTAGCAGAGTTCCCAAAGGAATACTGTATATTCAGAGCTCCTACTTGATTGACACCAGGATGACAATGGCTAAGATTCTGTGGCTAAATCAAGGATGCTGTGTGTGGAACATCCAGGATAAATATTTTTATCTTTCTGGGTTTGACCACAATCTATACCAATAACTAACTAGAATAGATGCATGCCTTACTTAGCTATTCCACACTAGGTCGAAAGGGTTCCATACTAGACTTGAAAAGACTCTGTATGAAAGAAAAAGTAAATTCAAGTCAAGAGTTTAGAATGAAAAAAAAAACATAGAGCCAGGAAGTGAAGAAGTAATGAAAATCTCTCCAGAGAGGACAGTAAACCCAAAGCAACAACTAAAGAAATTCCACAAAAGAGAGGAGTCTCCAGATACAGGAAGAAGTGCAACTACTCCTTTGGGAGGGCCTTGGTTTAAAGGGATTAAGGTAAATATTTAGGATAAAAACAGAATCAAGGAGGACAAGACAGCAAGGAGTTCAGTGTGATTTCTCTTTGAGCAGAAGCTGGTTTGTTATTATAATGAAACAAGCTCCCCGCTGGCACCTTTTCCGTGACTTATTTCCAATCCTATTGAGATTTCTACCCTTCAAAAGAAAGGATGTGGATTATTAGACTCTTGGCAGGGGGTACAGAAAAATCTATGTTGCTCTGGGTCTATCCCAGCAGTGGCAGATTAAGGTGTGATTGAATGGATTGTCTGCCCCACACTCTGAGGAGAACCTCCATGTTCTGTCAGGATCCCCAACAAAGCAGTTTTCCCAGCAGAATTCTCCAGCCATGCCGCCATTTCTTCTTTAATTCTTTTTACTCACCCTGTTGAATTTGCCCCTGTTAGTTACTAACAGACATCCAGACAGTGTCTCTTCAGACAGGATATCTTTGAAAGTTTTGAGGAGGAGATGGTATCCTTTATTATTTTTGATGTAAAAACAATGTTGGGCACCTTTGTTATCATGACTATGCATCTGAATGGTTGGAATCAGGTGGATTCAGGCTGGGACAGAGAGCATTTTTTTATGAGCACTGTGCTATTCTTCAAAATGAAAGGATAGCTGTTGCCATCTTCTGTTGCTTTCCCCTAGAGAATTCACAAATACTGCTTTATGAACAAAGATAACACCAAAGCCCGTTTTTTCATAGCTTTAATGGGAAATATTTTAAAACATACCTAAAGTATTACCTATTTATGTTTATATATGTATTACATATACTCCGTTAGTATGTCTGTGTTATCAGAGACATGTATGTATGCTATGCTACTTTATGCTGTGTGTGTATATATATAACATATATATGTATGTATATATATATATGTGTGTGTGTGTGTATATATATATATAGACATCACTGTGCTTATGCTATCACAGATGTTAAGCACAGACAAAGGTAAATAATCTGAATTGCTATCAAATTCATGGACTTATATAACTAAATCTCCATGTCCCAGAGAAGTAGACATAACCAAGACAAAATTTACTGTTTTATGGACTTCTCTTCCTAAATTGGGAGGTCCTTTCATGCCTTTTGTATACCTTAGTGAATCTTTGAAAATAAAAGTTAGGCTTGTTTCTGAATGGGAATTTCAGTTGTAAATATCAACTGAAGGCAAAAGAGCCTTTTTAAGCATAATCCTTTTAGGAATAAAAGTAGAAATGAAACAGACTAACTCCGGGGGTCCCCCTCTGAATTAGGAACAATTTCCTCTTGTTAGGAGTGGAGACAGACAGAAGGGCTGCAACACCCCACCCTGACAGGTACCAAGAAAGCTGGGCTTGCTTATGGCGCCCTCAGCAGCACTGTGCAGCACAGGCTGAGTCTGCACCTGCGCGCTTCCTGCCCTTTGTTTCAATTCACTGCCTGGTCTCTAATCCTTCTCATTTAAAAGCTATACACACCTTCCCAGATTTTGAAGATGCAACTTCTGAAACAGTAAGTTTCTTCCATCGTCCTTCAAAGCTGGCTTTGAATAAAACCTATTTTCATACCAATTTGACTTTGAATATTTCTGGAACAGCTAGCATTGTACTCTAGGCTCTTCCTCCCAGGCAGGACTGGTGCCATTTGGCAACACAAATAGAATTTATTTGTCATTTTCATGATCACAATTCCTTCCCATGGATTACGATTAAACATTTTTAATGCCATGCATCATAGCTATTATGTAGAATGGTCCTATTTCTTGTTTAGTATATTTTATCCATGCAAGAACTTGGAAGTTTTTACCAAAATGTAGCTACTATACTTCTCAACCTTTAAGGATTAATTTCTATAACTTTAGATAAGCAATAAAAAAATAGATGCTGTAATGAAAACCAGTTTGTTACCCTTTCCTGCTTTTCTTAATTATTAAGACCATGTTTTTTAAATTTAATTTATTTTTTATTAACATGTATTAACTGTGCACATTATGGGAATCACTATGATATTTCCTTGCATATGTCTATACAGTGTGCATTGATCATATCCATTCACACTTCTACCCTGCCACCCTGCCCCCGTACCCTTTCCTGTCTCCAATAATTACTGTTCTATTTCCAGGTCAAATTTTTTAGTTTCCACATAAAAAAGAGAATATGTGATATTTTCTTTCTCTGGCCTGTTTCATTTACTATTACATCCTCTAATTCTTTCCATTTTGTTGCAATGATAGGATTTCATTCTTCTTTATGGCTGAATAATATGTCATTGTATATATATATCATATTTTCTTTATCCATTCACCTGTTGATAGGCA
>PVHX01010716.1:0-68420 GCA_004024805.1 Geosciurus inauris | reverse complement strand
TCTGACTGGAGTGAAAAGGAAGACCTCAGTGAGAAGAAGTTTGAAAGCTCTCAGATCAGGTGAGGTAAGGGTTGAGTAGGACCGTAGAAAATGGCAGGAATGGTGAGAGGAACACCAGACGAAGCCAGTGCACATCCAAACAGATCAAAAGGGAAAAGCATGGATGTAGAAACACCTTTTCAGTCATAAGAGGGTTTTTGTGACTTACTGGGAAGATTGGGTAGGAGTGAATGATAGGCTAGAAAGGTTGTTTCAAGAGCAGCTCACTAAAGGCCTTGAATGTGTTCTCGAATGGGTGGGAAACGGCCTCAGGCACAGTTCTTAGAACATTGAATCCATCATTTATGTGGAGGGTATGGCTGAACTGGGAGAGGATGCAAAGATCTGCTAACTAACACAACAATCCAGCACTTGATGAATGATGAAAAGCAAAAGAAAGGGGAAGAATGGCTGAGGTAAGAAAGAAGAAGAATTAAATGGAATTAGCACGATATCTTACTTTGAGAAAACCTACTTTGTAAAATAACTATCAGCAAATAAATTCCTAATAAATCCTATAGGACTTGATTGTCTACGACTGAAGATAATCATGAGCATCTTAGAGAAAGTAATGCTGCAAATAAATGCTGAGTTTCTTCATCCTTTTGAAACTTAATACCTTTAAGAAGATATTTTGAGCCAGGCATGGTGGTGCATGCCAGTAATCCCAACGGCTCAGGAGGCTGAGGCAGGAGAATTACAAGTTCAAAGCCAGCCTCAGCAATTTAGTGAGGCCCTAACCAACTTAATGAGACCCTGTCTCAAAATAAAAATAAATAAATAAAGGGCTAGGGATGTGACTCAGTGGTTAAGCATCTCTGGGTTTAATTTCTAGTAAAAAAAAAATTAAAAAATTAAAAAAATATATATATTTCTTATAACATATGTAAGGATAAAATTATGTATACACATTTTATTTGTGAATTATTTTTTCAAAGTTCTAGATTTAAAACAGTGTTTCTAAAATGTAAAGACAGACAATAGTGGAGAAACACATGTACATACCCTTTAGCCTAACAGGAGAAAAATCTGCAATAATGATTTTAGAAAACACAGAAGCATTTTGAAGCTTGGTCATTAAGAAGGAACTTTAGGAGAGAGAACTGGCAAGCACTACATAATGTATTCCCCTGTGGACCATTTATATGTGAATGAATAATATTACTGGACCAAATACTATAATTGGGTTTAATGACAGTGAGGCAGTGTCATTGCTCAAAACTGAACAGAGTGGAAATTTTCCCAACAGACAGTAGGCTAGAGTCTCAATGTCTGTTGGTTTGGATCCAGAAAGAAGAAAAAACAAAACTCAAGATCTGAAGCATACATTCATATCTGAAGGAGCTGTTTTTGTTTAAAGCACAAATTAGGTACTATGACTTTATAAATATCTGGAGACATGAAAAGTGAATGCTAAGTCTCAATATAGAATGTCCAGCGTTGCCATCCAGTTTCTTATGACCTCTTAGTCAAATATATCTGCATTCAATTTCAAAATTGCATTTATTCAGTTCCTTAGTAATACCAGATATTTTCACTGTGGTCACTAATGATGGAAAATGTTGGAGTTGAATAGAACAACGAGGTTTCCTTAAGTCAATCCTCCATGCTTGAAACTCTGTCCAATAATCTTGTCATGGTTTAGATCTGGAATAAACCCTAATGCCTGTGTTGAAGGCTTAGTCCCCAATGCAGCAATGTCCAGAGGTGGGACTTTTTAGGAAATCATGAGGGCTCTGACTTAATAAGTGAATTAATCCATTTGACTACTGGGAGGAGAAGGAAACTATAATAAGGTAGAGCGTGGTTGAAGGAAGTAGGTGATTTAGGATGTGCCCTTGGAGACTATATCTTGTCCCTGGCTCCTTCCTCTTTCTAAGTGCCAGCTGCCATGAACTGAGTAGTTTTTCTTCAACATTTCCTTCCAACATGGTGGTTTTAACTTACCTCAGGCCCAAAGCAAGACAGACAACCAACTATGGACTGAAACTGTGAGCCAAAATAAACTCTTCTTCCTTTAAGTTATTTATGTAAGGTATTTTAGTCACAGTGACAAAAAAACAAATACAGTTGTAATTATAAATATGTTGGAAGAGAATCCCACTACAGCATAGTACCTTCCAAATGAACTTTAACTCATCTTTTCTTTTCTCTTTTAGATGTGAATATTATTTTCAAAGTGAATCATATAAACATTTTTATAGGTCACTGAAAAGTAAATCCTGGCTCCTGTTACAGACAAAGCTTCCTGTTTAGAGAAAAACATCCATTCCACTCACAGCAAGAAGAGTGCAAGCTACTTCATAATTTAGCTGAAATATTATTACTGTATATGTAAAGATGAGAGAATTGCAAAGATCCTCTGAAGAGAAAGACAAAATACTTAGAGAATATCAAACACGGAATGCATATTATTAAATGGGTGAGTTATGTGGAGCATCAAGAAACAAAATTATTCAACATGAAGAATTTGCATTTTATGCTTTTAAAATCAAATTTGTTTTCTAAGTTGCCTAAGCATTTCCTCCAAGACTTACCTAGGAGACAATTTTTCCAGGTTAACTGGAATAGCTATTATTTATAAGAGTCTGCCCTACGCTAACCTTTTGCTGTCTTTTGCTGACTATAATGCTGATCCATTGAACAAACGTGGAGTTTGACATTATTATTATGCAGTGCTCACAGAAGTTATTTCCTTAAAATAACTTGGTCTATAGTGTAAGTAAAGCTGGACACAAAGTACTTTAGTTGAAAAAAAAAATAGAATACTCTGAAGATTTAAAAATTTCTAATAGGAAGCAACTTCCATTTTCATAAATATGCATTCCTTTTAAAATATTTTAAATTTCCAAATAAGACCTTCTAACCTAAATTTTAATTCTTCTTCAAGTGCTATAAAAAAGTGTATCAATTAAATAAAACCAGTTGATACCAAAAATGATAATATCAATAGAGTAATTTTAAACAGGCAAATCATTGTCTCTGGTATGCCTTATTTTGATATAAAATTTTAAAATACTGAGTTCAAAATAATCTAAATTATTTTTACTTATATAATGTTCTATGAAGGTACAATAATTAATTTTTTTTGTTTTTTAAAAGAAAAAAATAAAAACATGGTAATCAAATAAAATTTTCTGCCAAATTATTGACTATTATTTTGGAGAGGTGTGGAATAGCATTTTGGATTTCTGTGCAATAGATTGCTAATTGACCAAGTTTTTAAGAATAGAGCTATTCAATTCTTTAAAAAATTGAATTTCTATTGTGGTTGGCAAAATTTTAAATTGAATATGTGAAGTCAAGAACAAAGCATTATATTGCAGAATCACAACGAATTCAAATAAACGTTGAAGCAAAACTATCATAAGATAGGGAATAAATTTCTCCTTTATCACTTGAAAAAAATCAGTAAGAATCAAAATCAAAATTGGATATGGGATGATAATAGGGGGTGTTTATAGCTCTATACCACAGATGTAGAACAAAGTGAAAACAATGAGTTATGATTAGTGTGTTAGTCAGCTTTCAGTTACTGTAACAAACTGAGATAATGAACTTATAAAGAGAAAAGATTTATTTTGTGCCATAGTTTTGGAGTTTCCAGTCCATGACTGGTTCGCCTTGTTACTTTGGGAGACTATGTTGGGATAGTATACCATGGCAGAGCAACGCTGACCAACGCATAGATCAAAAGTGAAAGAGGAAGAGGAAGGGGTTGAGGTTCCTGTATCCTCTTTGAGGGCACAGCCCTGATGGCCTAAAGACCTTCCACTAGACCACACCTCATAGAGGTTCCACCACCTCCCAGTAGCATCACAGGCTGGGGCCAAGCTTTCAGCACATGGATCTCTGGGGAATACTAATATCCAAACTATAGTAAATGGCAAGAAAGAGAGAACAAAAACAACCAAACTGATTGATCTTTCAGAATCATTGTGAGCCTTAGGAATTGGGGACATCAAACAGCATGGGGCTGACACTCACTTAGGGGTGAGTGCTTTAAGTCTTTATGAGGAGTGGTTAAACTTTATATTGTGTTATTCTTGAACAATTCCCAAGCAAAGCAAAGGTATATTCTTTAGATACGTTCAAGACGAGAAGATATCAAACAGAGCAGTGATTTGGGGTGGGGTACTTAACTAAATGGAAGTTTATGAAAGGTCAGTAAAATAACTAGCACAATTTCCCAGCCCACTTTGTCCTCCTAACATCCACAACTGTATAGATCAATATGATAGCAACTTAGTCAGACATGGCTGTGAAATTAAAGCTAAATAAAACCCAGTTCCTCACTTGCATTATCCACTCTCAAAGTGCTCAATAGCTACACAAAGCTTAGAGGTCAGTGCACTGGACTGCTGAAGTATAGGACACCTTCATCATCATAGACCGTTCTATTGGACAGCACTGAAGACCTAAGCAATCTATCGTATCACCAGAAAGAAAGTTAAATGATGCCACTCAATAACATCTGAAAGCCCCATAAGACTGACATATGCTTATTAATGTTAGCCTTCTGATGAAAAAGAGTTTGCAGGCCCATTTCCCTACATTGCTTGATCCTACCATTATTCACACCAACTATTAAATTAACCTATTCATTATTTTTTCTCAAATATGAAATGGAAGTTGATATCAAGAGTTATTTTAGGAGCAGGGTGCAGTGGTACATGCCTGTAATCTCAGCCACCTGGTAGGCTGAGGCAGAAGTACAAGTTCAAAGCCAGCCTTAGCAAAAGCAAGGTGCTAAGCAACTCAGTGAGACCCTATCCCTAAATATAATACAAAATAGGGCTGAGGATGTGGCTTAGTGGTCAAGTATCCCTGAGTTCAATCCCCAAGCTCTGTCCCCCTCCCCCTGCCAAAAAGAGCCATTTTAGAAAAGCCACAAACATGGAAGACAGAGATCTAAACAAAACAATGTGTGCACATACATACACACACACGCACACACACAGAGGAAATACAGAGGAACCAGGGGCTGTGGAGGCAACACAAAAATTAATTTCCATGATAGATAACAGAATATGTTCATGCATGAAACTAGAAGAGGATGCTTCTAAAAATAAATGTCCCAAAGGCAAGAAATTATAAATTTGCTAATTTATAAAGATCAGAGTACACACATACACACCAAAAAAATCTCCAGCAAAATGTTTTAAGGATAAACTTGAGAAAAATACCCTCCAAATTAAAAACAAAAACCAAAAGAATGTACAAGAGATGAAAATACAAGAAAAATAAAGGTTACTCTAAGAGCCCACATCCTGAGCCCACATGGGAGGTAGGAAAAAATTTTAAAAAAGAAACCTGAGAAAATTTGCATAGAAAGTTTAACCAGAAGCTCCTGGAACACTTATTATTACTGTTCTTATTCGTAAGAAACTTAGTCATTACTTTTCCCATGCATGTAGGGTCCACTGATAAAAACTGAAAAATACATTTTTGAGAACTCACAATTTTGCAAAACATATCTGAAGCCATTTACCCCACTAGACAGTTTACCAAGTTACTTAGAAAGTATGTATTTCCAACCAGTTCTTTAAGATGAACCCAGAAGAGTTTTCCCTTTATAAGACAGAAGATAAGCCATAGTCCGAGAGAGAAATGAATTTTTGCTGCTGGCTCATTTGCATGAATGAAGTAAAACATTCAAAACCTCAAGAAAGATAAAAACACCAGCTAATGAGGCCATTTGTGCAAATTCATTAGCATGAACACTTCCAATTGATTAGAACAAAGTGTTACAAGAAAACCTCAAGAGGAAAAAGGAACATACAAGATTGGAAGCTGCTCTCCCAAGATGGAGAAAACCCCTGGGAAAGAGACACCAGGGAGCAGTGGAGACATCTGGCCTCCTTTGCAAATGAAAATCTTCTTTAAAAAAACAGAAGAAGAAAAAAACAAAACAAGCAGTTACCAGCTAACTCTGAGCACTGATGAGACAGGATCAGAGCAACCCCTTTACTTTGCTAAGGTTGCTAAAGGTGAAGTCACTTGAGGGAAGCAGATTTAAATGCATGGGTAGGCAGCAGTCCCACCCACTGCAGCCTGAGCATGCCTGCTCATGCCCTGCTGATAAGGTTATCCAAGTAAGAGGCCATGCTCTCCCCACATGCCTTCATTTGGAGCACAGGTCAAAACGCTGCCAGGTCTCTTCATTTTTGTCTGTGGTCTCCACGTATTTTATATTCAGAGGGAATTAAGAACCAGGCTATTTTATTCATCCTTTTACCCAAAAGCTACTAATAGATTATCTGGCACTGATAGATTATTTAGGCAGGTAGGTGACTTCTGATGGAAAGAATAAAGGAGGGGAGAATCAGAATTCCTCATTTTGCAGATGAAGACAAGACATTTAGGAAACCCAAATACTAAACCATAGTCAGTTAACAGCAAAACCAGAAGCAGAACTTGGGTCTCCTGCTGCCTGGTGGATTGCTTTTTCTAAAGTATTAAAACAGACCTCATTAACCCACATTCAAGAGCCACTAAAATATGATTATAAGCTACTTTTTAAATTTCCTCCATCATTACTCTTGCTCCTCCTGATGAAAAGATCTGTTTACTGTTTTGACAAACCCAGTGTATCCCTCCTGTGTCCATCTCTGATGTCTCTGTTCCTTCGTTCATATCAGGAATCCCCTGCCTTTATCTTTACTCAAAACCTACTATCATTTAGCATCCAAAAGAAAAAAAGAAAACAAAATTAAATAACACTGAACACTTTCCAGGTAGAACGCTACATAGATATGTATATGTACATGTATGTACAAATGTATGTTTATATATTCATCCTGTCATACTTGCATATGTGAATAACAGTTTCTCTTGAAGAAGCATATAATTTAACTAGGTTATTAAAAGATTGGTAGTATATATTACTGATGTTGAGAAACAGCCACTCTTATACAATGTCAGAAGGAACATAAATCAGTGCCACAGTTTAGTTTTGTTTTACTGTATTTTGTTCTAGAGGTAGGATTTGGCAACATCTCTCCTAGTTACAAGCATGTGTCCCTTCAGACCCAGCAATTCTGTTTCCAATCACATCATAAACATACTCTCCTGCTCTTAGGTACAACTCATGATGACTGTAGCTATTTCTGAAAGAGTCCAAACTTGGTTAAATAAGTGCTCATCTAAAAGATGCTGGTTATATAAATTATTACATCTATTTGGACAGTATTGGGGGGGGGGGGAAGCTAGTTCTCTATAAGTTCTGTAGAAAAACCTCAAATATAAGTGAAAACACAAAGTGCAGAACTAAAAGTCTAATAATTCCACACACACACACACACACACACCCATGTGTATGACCTTCTGTACATTACCATTATAGAAGTTTGGTTAAAAAAGAGCAAGCACTGATTAATTGTATCTAGGAAATGGAATTGGAAGTATGAGATAAGGGCTGGTATTTAATTTTCATTTTTTAATCTTTGATATTTTAACTTGCACACATCTATCACATTCATAATTATTTATCTATTATAATTATTAATTATTATAATTTATCTATTAATAAATGAGGTTTTTCAAAGTCTATAGATATTATCTACTGGATGTTTACCTACAGTGCTGATTAAAAGAGAGTGATATTGTATACTGGCCTTGATGAGGAAGTAGTGCTCCCTCATGCAGAGTTGCTGGAGGAATTCTGTGCATGGAGTAGACTGCTCAGGCCCATGTGATCAGTTCTAGCCAATGAACAGGAAGCAGAGGTAACTTCACTCAGTTCTAGGCTGAGGCACTGAAAGCCCTCATATAATCTGACTCAGCTATATAAAAGTACTTGTGCTGAGTTGATGAAATAAGCTTGAAGTGGGCTAGACAGCTGAGGAACTCCCAGGAGAGCAGGTGGCCTGCTGTGTCACATTCTTCCTCAAGAGTAAAAATAAACTTTCCCTTTGCACAACAACTGAGATTTGAGGGTTTTTGTTAGGATAAGCAAACACAGCCTAAAGTACATGATATTGGGGGAGGGAAGAACATGACAGGGAAGAGTTTCAAAAGGGAAACGTGTGATGTCTACTGTGTAGCCACTGTAGAGGTGCTTAAAAGGCGGCCTGGTGTTCAGATGCATGGAACTGACTGCCAGAATGAAAAGTCACTTTCCCTTTGTTTGCATTAAGAAGAGGCAGAAAGCATTTTGTTTGCTTGGCTTTTGCTTTGTTTTTCAAGCTAGCAAGAGACATGAGAAGCTCAGGAACTCCAACTACCTGGGAGGAATGGCCTGGCAGTGCTGTGTGAAGAGAGCTATCTAGGTTTAGAAAGGGAAGATGATGAATCAGCAAAGAAAACAGAGAGCAGTAGGAGAAAAGGAGGAGTACTCTGTGTTCTAGAATCCACAGATAAAAGGTATAGGAAGGAGGGATGGGTGGTTCCTAGTGTGAAATTCAAGGAGGTGAAATGAGGTGATGTCTCAGAATAGTGATGCTGGTGATTAACGAAAAAAGTTAGAGAAAGTAATTAGTAAGGGAAGGTGGAAAGAAACTAGGTTGAAGGAGTTTGAATGGCGAGTAGGTGGTAAGGAAATGGGGTCAACAACGAGAAGGAAGGAGAGAAATGGGAGCAGTCGGAGGACGATTGTAAGGAGTTAATGAGCAGTTTGAGCAGTTGCAACAAGAAGTACAACAAAGGACAGAAAGGACACTAAAGAGTGGTGACTAATGGCACATAATGACGCTCACATGCTACCCACTGGCACTTCTCAGAAGAGACAAAGGCATGATGCTTTCATGAAAGGGTGGGGGCCTGGGGGCTGTAAAGCTGGAGGTGAGATCATTAGAGGGCGTGGCAAGAGAGTTGGAGGTCTTCAATTTCCAAAGAACAGACTGGGAGTTAGGAAGGAAGCATGCACAAGGAGATCTGAGCCCTGATGAAGGTTCAGTTATCAAAAAAGGATGTGTAGTACACCTGATACAAACATTTGGTAACCCTCTCCAGTAAGGCACAGCAGCCAGGGACAGAGTGAAGAAAGCAGGTACAACCTCTTCATGCCTCAATTTCTCCATATACAAAATAGAGACAATAATAGCATAGAGATAATGTGAAGATTGCTTGTTAATAATATCTTATTTAATCATCACCACCATCTAGCAAATTAGGTGTTTTCCATTTTAAGGTTATATATATGAAAGAATATGAAAGATTCTTGCCCTGTGTATTTGTCCATTTTCCATTGCTTTGAAAAAATACCTGAAATGAGGCACTGGTAAAGAAAGGAAGTTTATTGAGTTAATAGTTTTGAAGGCTGTCCTATGTTGGACATCCCCATCTATTTGACCTTTGGATGCATCACAACATGCCAGAAAAGCAGAAAGGGAAATGTGCAAGGTCAGAAGAAGCCAAATACATGGGGTAGCTTCAACAGACCCACACTAATCCCTTCCAAGGGCAGTAACCCCAGTGATCCAGCCACCTTCTTCTTAAAAGTTGTACCACCTCTTAATATCATATGTGGGAACCCATAAACCCCAGGGGGACAAATCACATACAAATCACTGCACCTTGTTCTTTAGTGATGTATTAATACACCTGAATGAAAAACATTCCATGTAACAGCCTATATCTATCCAATACTATCCAATATTTGATGCATCAAATGCAAAATTCATCTATACTGCATATAGAAAAATGACACGATACACATCTTACAATGTACAGACCATGCTTGTATTCTCCTTCTGTCACTTCCTTCTACTCCCTGACTTTCTCTGGCCTCTTCCCTGGGAGACCCAGTTCATGGACTCCATCACCTGTATGCCTTCCATCTTATTACCAACCTTATTACCTTATTACCACCTTATTACCACCTTATTAGCCAACACACTCATGGACAGGAGGTCCAAGGGACAGAGGTGACTGTCACAGTGTATCTTCTCTAATTGTTCATACCATAGTGAGAGTAGCTTTTTGAAGACCACAGCTCAAGCTGTGCAGCCCCATCTACACAGCCCCAGCTCTCCCAAGCTCCACCAGCATCACCTCCTCCCCTATCCCTTCAGGCTCATAGCACAGTGATGCCACTTCTGGGTGACTCGACGTGATTTATTGGTTCCTTTAGCCCAATCCTCGCCTCTAAGCTTAGTTCTTTTATGAACTCTCTTCTAACAGACCTTTTGAACACACTTTTTCCAGTATCCCGAGTGACCCACAGAGTGTGTGTGAGAAATGTCATCCATTTTATGTACACAAAGGAACACCATTAGTACATTTTAGGTCCATAGGTAACCTTAGTCTGCATTTGAAATAGATGAAGAAACCAAGCCCTGATAAAGTGAATTGGCTCAGAGTCTGCAAATCCAGCAAGTTCAGAGCCAGAGGACCAGGTATCCCGACTCCCAGAACAGGCAATCTGTACTCCTTCATTCAGTCTCCCTCAGAAGTGGACTTGAACCGGAAAGCAAAAGGTTTTGACTATAGGAAGTGTCTGCATGACAGTGACCGTAGCTTTTATTAAACACACTCCACTCCACTGTCAGCACAGTCCCACCACCTCTCTCTGTGGAGATAATGAGAATTTAACCTCTATGCTGAGGCGGAAAGCTGTTCACTTTTGAAAAATGATGTTTCTTAAGGGTGGAAAACTATTTTCTTCTGATCAATTCTGGAGCAAATAGCCGAAGTTCCTACATCTGATTCTTGGGGAGTATCTTGTTTCCTCCAAATCTCATGCATACTCACAGCAAAGCATGCATTCTCAGGCAAAGATGAGGAATGCAGTCTCCTAATTAAACCAGTTCCTTAATTTTGATACCCTTGCAGGAGACAGAATGTATCCACATTAATCAAAATCAACTTTCCAGCTATGATCAGTTCTCCTCAAAAAATATTCTTTATTTGTTTTTTTTTTTTAATTTAATTTTTAATTTTTTTCTTTTTGGTACTGGGGATTGAAGCCAAAGGCACTAACTACATCCCCAGCCTTTTTTAATGTTTTATTTAGAGACAAGGTCTTGCTGAGTTGCTTAGGGCCTTGCTAAGTTGGTGAGGCTTTGCACTCATGATCCTCCTGCCTCAGCCTCCCAAATCTATGAGCAAAAATTATTCTTAAAATTGATCCTATGTACAAAAACCAATGGCATTTCAAATATACACTGGGCGCACAAATAGTTGTATACACAGACATATACAAATATAGTGAGAAATAATTCTGAATCTACAAAAGAAATGGTGTTTACTTCCTGGTTAATGGAGGAAACTTGCCTTAATGTCTTCATGTCATCCTCCAACAACTGTAGGTGGCATTTATTATTAGTCACTTAATAGATGACAAAATTAAAACATATAGAAACTTAAAGAAAAAAAAATCAGCCTAAGCTAAAGCTAGCCCAACCAAGTGCCAATTTGAACTCAGAACTCCCTACATAAAATTATACATTCTACTTTCCTGGTGGTCTGTATCTATACCATCATCAACCTGACTACAGAGTATGCTTACATTAATTGATAGAGCCAAACAATAAACTCTTCCCCTCATTTCTTTCTAGCCCACACATCATCTTCTTGGAAAACCCTGCTATCCTCTGGTCCTTGAAGAGAGAACCCCCATTCTCTCTACTGAGAATTTAGGTTTGGGCCCTGGAGATTCTGACTTAGGTTCTTTTGGTGCCTAGGTGAAAACATCCTATGAAAATCTAGGTCAGAGGCTACTATTGTTCAAACAGGGGAGCCAGCTATCGAGACAGAGAACAAATGCTCAGTTCCAGAGAAGAGCAGGGACGAGAGACCACCTGGAGAGAACGGAGGATAACCCAAGTCCCTGATTGCTTTCTATTCTCCTTCTTCTAAGAGGTCTAATTGTCATTCCTGTCTTTGAGTTCCTGAGATACCCATTCCTTCTTCCAAGAAATGACCTCTTCCATTAATGTATATAAGCAACTTTGAATAACGCAGTGTTGCCTTTTGCCAAATGTTATGGTTTAGATATGAGGTGTCGCCCAAGAGCTCCCATGTTAATTCAGAAATGTTTAGGGGTAACATGATTGAATTATGAGTGCTGTTACCTAATGGTAGATTAATTCATTTGATGGATTAATCATTTGAATGGACTAACTGGTTGGTAACTGTAGGCAGGTGGGATATAGCTATAGGAAGTTAGGTCACTGGAACATGCATTTAAGGTTTAAAGTGTATCTCTGGCTCCTTGAGCTCTCCCTCTGCTTCCTGGCTGCCATGAGCAGAGCGCCTAACCTTCACCATGTCCTTCTGCCATGATGCTCTGACTCGCCTCCAGCCAAGAGTGATAGAATTGGCCCACCATGGACTTAACCTCTGAAATTGTGAGCAAAATAAACTGTCTCTTCTGCCTTGCTCTTTTCATGTATTTTGGTCACAGTGATGAAAAGTAAACACTTCAAAGAACTATAATACAAAAATACATTATTTTCTGATAATTATGTGCATTTTCAGGAATGTCATTAAGAACGCAAATACTATGTCTGTTTATTAAACCATGAGCATGAATGGAATGTGAGATCACTAAAATAGCAGAATAACCAGAGGCTAAAAGTATGGGCTCTGGCTGCAGATTACCTGGGTTCAAACCTTTGCACTGTGAAAATATAAAACAAGATATTTTTATTTATTTTCCTTTTCCATTTATTGTAGAATGTGGAAAACAATTTACATAAATAATTTGTTGTAAAATTATATTAATATATAGAAACCAGTTACCCTGAATCCTGACCTATAGGATGAGCCCCAAAAGTGTCCCTTGTTTGTGTAACTATGATCATTTCCACAGTGACTGTCTAGATAAGGCTTCATTTCCAGTTTCATGTAGAAGATTCAAAATTTCAAGTACAGACGAATATAGTTACAAATCCCATTGTGAAAAGAAAGCAAGGCCTGTTGCAATCATTAGTATTAACATTTATCCCTCTTTATCTTTGTTTAAATTCCCAAGAACTTTCATTCTTTCTCCCAAGAATGGGTTGAGACAATGAGACTTCCACTGAGACAAGGAGAAAAATTCTTTTTAAACATCTTGTCAATGAAAACATCTTGTCAAGATAACCTTGAGATATAATAAAATACCTAATATGAAAATAGTCTTGCCACCTTTCATAAATATAAATGACTATTGGCCATTTTGACAAGGAGTTACCATGGAATTGTTTGCCCAGCTGTGCCAAGCAGAATTGTGCTAAATAACTTCGCTTGCTCTGCCCCACATCTGAAAGCAGGAGTTTCAGAAGAAGGTTAGAATAAGTAGAGTCCATATTCTAGAACAGAGTAAAGCCAACTGGTCCACACAGGGATTTATCCACCACATCTGCCTCATTAACACATAGCTCTAGCCAATTGAGCTAAATAATTAGGGTCAACTATAGATAGAATTACCATTAATTGTTTTTAGATTCCCAGCTCTGGGCTTTTCATTCCAGAATCACTAATTAAAATAAGAAGAAAAAAAGTGCTCTGAAGTGTATAGTCAATTTATGCCTCATAATCATCATCTATTGGCAAGCCAAATGGCTCATTTATAAAGAATGTTTTCCAAGTCAGGTTTTCTAGCAGTAAATATTTAAATCCTAGGAACTCGAGAACAAGGTTGCCAAATAAATTCTAGCACCACCGTTTTGCCTAGATAATGACTTTCAACCTTCTTTCTAAGAATAGATCCATCCCTTCCCCCAGGAATTTGCTCAAGAATTATGCTGAGCCTCTTGGAGCATCTTGACCTATGGTGGGATATTCATTGGTCTGGAGTATGAGTGAGAAACATAAAGGGAGACAGAAATATTCATCTCTGGAATTCTTTTCAAGCAGCAGCTAAGTGCTGGGGAGTGGTATTGGACAAATCAGATTATATTCTGTGCACGTACAAATATGGAACAACAAATCCCGTCAATATGTACAACTCTAATGCACCAATAAAAATGTGAAAATTTAAAAAAAAAACACTAGAATAAAAAAATAGAATTAATGCTGAGAACGCATGTGCTCCTTGACATTCTGGTCATGAAATTGTTAATATATAAGCCACCTTGGCTTGCTTTCCAAAGCCACACATAGTTGTCTATGTGTCTTTATGTGTCATAAAGCCCACATGCAGAGAGATGAGATGCAAATAAAGGAGGAGAGAGAGGCCTGATGGCTTGTAAATCCCTCCATCTGTCCTTAGCTTTACTCTTACCATTCCCAAATATACAGGCAAATAACTTCCCCTTTGCTCTTAAAGTTATCCAACTTGGATTTCCAGCACATGTAATCAAAACATCTTGACAAATAAGGCACTATATCAGAATTATTTTTTCTTTCAATATTTTTTAGGTTGATTCACTTAAATGACCCAGAATTGTGAGGAAAATTTAGGCAATAGTGTACCTGTGTGTGTGTGTGTGTGTGTGTGTGTGCATGTGTGCCTCTCTCACACTCGCTCTCACACACACATTTAAGGAACATAATTATTAAGGACTCCCAGTGAGCTTTCATGAGATTGTATTACAACAAAAGATAGGCATCTTGGAGTCAACTGCAAAAGAACACAAATATCACGACATGACTCAAACCCTCAAATTTCTGGATGGAGGAGAGAATGCCGATGACACTGACGTTTGTTGACTCATTATCATGTGTCTCACATGGATAGAAACACCGTCTATTAACAGATTTGACCCCATAACAGTTTTCTTTGGGTGTACTAGTTACCTACTGATGAATAACAAATTACTGCAAACTTAGTGGCTTAAAACAATGTTATGTTTTGTTATCACATAGTCTCTGTGGATCAGGTTTCCAGAGGGCTTAACTATGGCCCTTGCAAGGTGGCAGCCAATGTTCCAGCCCGGAACATGGCTTCATTTAAAGAAAAACTGGGAAAGGACCTGCCTTACTCTCCTAGGTGTTAGTAGCATCTGGTTCCCTGTGCATGTCCAGTGATCCAGGGCTTATTTCTCTGGATGGTTGCTGGCCTAAGGCTGCCCCCTATCCCTTGTCATATAGCTTTCTCAGAGAGAAGCAACTCAGAACATGGCAACCTACTTCTTCAAAGTCTTCAGGGAACAGAATCTCCTGGTGTTAAAGTCACCTAATCTCCAGCATGGGATCACATTTGTCCCTTCCTCTTTGCCCTATTCTGCTAGGGAGAGCATACCACAGATCCTGTCCACATTGGAGCAGAAGGGATTTGACAAGACAGAATACCAGAAGGTGGGGTTCCTAGAAACCACCCTAGGCTGTCTTCAGCAGAAGTATACATTATTTCCCATTTTATAGATGAGGATACTCACACACAAAGAAGGTGCACTTCAAATCTAGACTGTTCCCATCATCAGGCTCCTTATGGGAAAAAAGAAAATGAAACTAAACTAAATTAAACTACATGTAGTGAATCCCATCCAGTCTGACATCTAATCTTCATTGATTGTGTGAGCTAGAACAAAAGTCTTTACCTCTCTGATCTTCAAGTTTATCTTTCCTCTATAAACTAGAAATCACAAGACATTGCTGTTTTTTCCTGATTGCTAAATGACATAACACATATGAATATTCTTTGACAGTACAAGCACATTATGTTAAAAAATGTTGTCCCATGTCCTTATGATACAGGACAAAAATAATGAACTATACTGGTTTAAATGTATTTACTCCAAATTATTAGGCACTATCTTTACTATATGTTGCTGTAACTCCACGCAACCACAAAAGGCCAATGAATCATTATCTTCTTCAAGAATGCCACCACCTTCAGCCTGTTAGGCAGAGGAAGTGAAAATAGATGCACCTGGTGCTTCTCCATCACCCAGACAGGGGGCATGGATACCACAACTTTCTAGTCAGCATTGATGAGTTTGCACAAATTCACCCATGGTGTTTTTGCTTGTCATGCCCCATGATACTTCTATAAAGGCTAAACTAAGATACATCTGTAATAAATCGGAAGATGAAAGAAATACGCATCTATGGAATATCTCCTGAAATTACCATCCTCGGAGGCAGTTCAGAGGTATCATTTCTTTAACCCTCAGCAAGCTCATGAAGAAGTCATGTTGAACTACTTTCAGATTGCAAAACTGAGATGAGGGAGGTTACCTAACTTGTTCAAAGTTGAATTCAAATCCAAGACTTTTTCAAGTGGACAAATAAGAGACGTGTATTTAGACAGATGACAGCCTGGTAGGATTCATTCATTTCTTCAGTTATTGAATCATCAAGCAGTAGTTGAGCTTTTGTAATCAATCTCATCAATATATAAAAGCAATGAGAGGTCAGATTCATTTCCACAGTATTTTGAAAGAAAAAGCAGTGGCTCAGGACTTGAAAGTCACCTACCCTGCATCTGGTCCTACCACGAAAAGAAAGCCCTGTGTCCAGGTAAACTAACTTAATAGGTTCTGTAGTTTAAGCCTCCATCTTTCCTCTGTAAAGATGGTAACACTTTCCCTGCTCTTTTTACCAAAATGCATTTACTGGGATCAAAATAATTAACATGTCTGTAAAAATAAAACAGTATCCACAAAAGGAATTGCCACAGTCCTGGGTACCCAAACACAACCTTGGACTCATTCAGCTTTCAGTGATGGTCCAGAATCAAACAACCTCAGGCAGCACCTTTTCCTACCAAGGTACCTAAGAACACACTCTGAAAATAAGACAGTCAACTTATAAAGTCTCTCCAACCAAAAAGAAAACATGAACTACATAAAAGAAAGAACTGCACTGAACTAATTATTACATACTTGCAAGAAGACTAATTTCAGAAAAATGATGATACCATTATATGCGCTGAGAAGGCATACTAGCGCACAATTTACAGAGAGATACTTCCCCTTAAATATCACTTAAAAGTATAATGGCTTTTAACAAAACAGTCTAGAAAGCATATGAAGCTTTACATACCCATTTCCCTATTACATCAGTGTCTCTGTGAATCCATGGAAGGGGATCCGAACTTTCCCTCCATGTCTCCTGGACCACCCAGGAGTAATGGTCAGAGGTGACTACAGTGGGACTGAACCAAAACAAAGGAGAAGGCAAAGAAGACTGTAGCAACACAACCATCCTCTGTAATTATGGGGACTTCTGATTATATATGCAACAAATGCCCTTCCAACTCTTAGTCCTGGGAACATCAAGGCAGACTTGTGTTATTAGACTAGAATGGTGAGAATGCTGGGGTAGAAAGTTGAACTAAGTAAGTTCAACTTGAATGAATCCTAGAGACACTGCTTTCTGAGGAAGTAGACACTCATGCGCCTCAGCTCATTTGCATGCAAATCAACTCCCATTTATTTGGGCAAACTACTCCTGCCCCCGTATGTTAAGGTAACCATGTGCAGAAATAACCTCTAGTAGCTGGGACAACCTGCTGTAATAATTAGGATAGAAGGATGGAAGAATGACTCAAACGCAGGGCAGGTTTAATTCTTGTGTGCAAGATAACGGTCAGTGGGTGAGTGGGTCTGAAGTCACACTAATCCATGTGGTCAACCAGGGACCCTAGATGACATTTGAACATGCAGTTACTAAGGTCATTCTAAGATCATTGTATTACTTTGCTAGGACTGCCATAAGCAAATACCACAGATCAGGAGGCTCAAACCACAGAAATTTCTTGCAGTTCTAGAGATTAAAAGTCAAAAATCAAGGTGTGAGCATTGTCGGTGGAGGATTTTTCCCTCGGCTTGCAGGGAGCTGTTCCTGCTGTGTCCTCACATGGCCTTTCTCTGTGCGTGGGCCTCTGGTGTCTCTTTTTATGTCCTCATCTCTCCTCCTAAGGACACCACTCTACTTCAATCAGGGCCTATGCCAGCAGCCTGAGTTGAACTTGACCTCTTCAGAGGCCCTCTCTCTAAACAGAGTCACATTCTAAGGTCCTGAGAGTCAGATCTTCAACACAAGGATTTTAGAAGGACACAACTCACTCCTTGATAGGCACCTTAAGGATTCTCTGGATTGCAGTCACACAGGAGTGGACAGAACATAGACAAACATGGCATTGGGTAATTTTTTTCAGCCAGGCCTGCAGCACAGTATTGTCACTTCCATTTATATCCCTTTAGCTAGAACTCAGACACGTGGCTGTGCTCCTAGGAAAGCTGGGAAGCGTAAATCTCCAGCAAAATCCCACACAAGGGAAAGCAGGATACCATTGTGGTGGACAGGTAAACATCTGTGCCACAATACCTTACTCAAATCTGTGGACATCTTGTTGAAATGTAGCACAAGGTGTCACATAGCAGGTACTCAGCTTATAACTTCTGTCACCTAGTCTCAGCCCTAATACTCTTGATCCCAACCTAGTTATTTCCTCTACTCATTTTTTTTTTAAACTTCAGAACACTATAGTTTTGTTGCAGGTATCCTTTTCATCATTTTTCATTGATGTTTAGGGTTTCAGGCACCTAATCTGTCTTTGAGATCTCCCACATCTCAAGTGTGGTAAGTGTGTGTGTGTGTGTGTGTGTGTGTGTGTGTGCGCGCGCGCGTGCACAGTGTTAAAGTGGTAAAAAATAAAACTATTTCAAGACCTCATTATTCAGTGAAAGAAGGGAAAAGGCATTCCAAGTGATTCTACATACAGATTTGTGAATCTACAAACAGCTTCATGAATCTGAGCAGTTTTATTTACCTAGACAACTTTTTGAAAGGCTAATCAGAATTAATGAATAGAAAAAATTAAGGAATGGAATTAATTCATGGAAAACAGGAAAAGAAAGACTGTAATCAGTCATCAAGTTTGCTCTATTTAAATAAGTTGAAATATATTAGAATTTTAATTTAAAAAAAGCCTTAAGACTACCTTCCCCCTAAGACTAAAACTAAATGAATAAAATAAAATTTAAAAAATATAAGTCCTTCTACCATGATCATACAAAGGACAGGATGTGATAAAAACAGAGGTCAATTGAAAGGGTAAGAACTCTTGACATTTGGTGACCTGGGAATTTGGAGTGGCCACAATTCATTCTGTTTCCTTGCAAAGGATGCTGGGTAATCGAAACAGGGCAAGGAATGGCTTAATTCTTGTTTACTGCTGGGAATATACAGACATCTGACTCACTGATAGTGCTAAATTAGTTGCTTCTCCACTGATGCTAAAGATACCCTTCAGTACCTTCCATCTGAAAATCAATTTCCTTGCAGAAGAATTTCTGGAGGAGGCCAGGGGACCTTCTTCTATTATGCTAAATAACTAGTCACAGCAAAACACACTTTCATTCCTAAGATGACCTCTATGAAACAGGACATATTTAGTCCTGCAAACTACAAATGTTTCTCTAGCCTTTCCATCTAACTTTAACTAATTCATTACAAAATTATTTTAAGATAAAATTTAAAAACAACTCATGTTCTGCTTATTTCATATCACTAGTTATACTTAATATGTGGGTAGTTAAAATGTCCCCAACCAATAGTAAATGGGTCTGGAAATAGCACTAATTTATTGCAGTATATGCTGTCTAAATGCATAGGACAACATACTTTTCATATTTGTATGCTTTTGATAATCGAGACAAATTACACAGGTCACTTTGAAGCTGGAACTGTGATGTCTAATAACTAGAAATGTGCACATTGTCACTTATGAACCTTCACTAGAGTTCTTTGTAGCAGAAAATATATAAATCATTATTCATCTTCCTCAATTATTTTTTGAAAGGCCTAGGAAAGGTCAGAGGGTACCACATCTGCCTAAATCACAAGTACACAATGATTTTGCCACTACCGAGTATTTTAAAATACAAACTTGATATTTTTCTTCTTTGCAAGAGCCTGGACTTCAGCAATATCCTTTGTCCTTGAAACCTGTGTCATCAATAACAATTCCTACATTTACAAGCCTTAATGTGTTAAGTAATAGAGAATTCTGGCTTCTCTAGCCACTAAGGATACTGAATTTTCATTTCTAAGCTTTCATGTAATAAAATTGATTGCAGGGTGTCTCAACTCTCAAATGATCAGAACCACCACATAAGTTCTTTATGACAAAGTTTTCTCAGCAAGAAACAAACGTGACGTAAGTGCTGAGTACAAAGAGCAAGACCATGTTCAAGAGAGCTAGATTTGAGCCCTAGCTCTGTTACTAAGTAGCTTTATGACCTTGAGGGTTTGACAACTCCCAGGACCTCCTATGTGCATCTGTAAAACAAAGTAATTAGACCGGATATTTGCTAATGACAACTAAAGTTTCAGATTGCTCCTGTGACCTGGATAGTTCTCTGTGCTTTAAATACACTGTTTCACTTTGTCCTCAGCTCAACATGAAGAGGTTTTTGCTCTACTGATGTACACACCCAAGGCATTGGTGAAGTTAAGAATCCTGCCTAAGGTCAAAATGCAATTGAGTGTAAAACAGATTCCACTCAGGAATAAATGCCCTTGGCCACTCCCCTATACTATTAAGATCCTTTCTGGCACTGACATGTTTCAAAACAAAGCAGTCTCTCGAATAGATCTCTGATTACATTTTAATTTGAAACCAGAAAGGATCTACGCATTGGGTCTCTCATCTCTTGAGTCCAGGAAGAAGGGCTACAATAGGGCTCACTGTTCTTCAAATCAATCATCACAACTCATTACAGAGGACTCCTCCTCTTGACACTATTTAAAACCTTCTTCCCCTCTGCCCTTACCCCTAAGTCCCCCTCTTAATAGCTTTCCAGGGAGTAGATAGGTGAGACTTTCTCCATCTTCCTTAGCAGAATGCATTATGCTAATGAAGTGGCATTTTACACTAATTTAATGATTAGTCTCCACTAAAGTAGTCCTTTCATAGAGCATTGGATTTCAGGCTACTGGCATGCCAGGGCACTTTTCTTTTAGCACCAAGGCTGGTATCAGGCAGCACTAAAAGGCAAGCAAGGCATTTTATTCTCAGTCCACTGGTTTTCTCATTTGAATACCCTTAGGCTATTTGATTATGCCTTTTAGTTTTGCTCAGTATGCTAAATACTGAGTCATACACCCAGGGGACATGGGTGGCTGTGATATGATGCTTGTCAGTATATTTCACCCCTGCAATGGCTCAGCAAAAAGCAATTTTCCACAAGGGGCTCAAGAGGCAGAATTGGCAAGGGGCTCGGACCTCCAAACTGGAAATTACACATGCAAACTATCTATGGTTTGTTATCACTAATGCAAATCCATTTTAAGTGAACTCATCACAAATCAAACACTGTAGGCAAACAAAACTGTGCCTGTGTATGTGTACACGTATGCATATGCACACATGCATGCTGTGCCACTATGCATGCACACACAATTTATTTTCAGAACAGTAAATATCTGGCATGGGTTAACCATTAAGCAATGAGAAGTGTTTGTTTCATTATAAAACCTGTCCTATTTACAATGATGTTAATAAGAAGGCCGCAAAAGCAGGACTTTCTAAAGCTGAACTCCTTGTTGCAAATACTGGGTATCTATTCCCCCCGATAATTATGCATTTGCTGTGTAAGATTAATCAGAGAAGTTAATGATGCAAAAAATTACATTTATAATCTAGTCTGAATACAGCTGTACTGCAAGCTAAGTTCTAAGTCCTATTAAAGTAAAGGGAATTAATGGGCTGTCGCTGGCAATCTTTGTATCTATCAGTTACTAATTAACATTCTTCTGTAAAGAATAGTTTGTGGGGGGGGGGGTGGAATAACACATCCCTTAGTAGCAGCCATCGTAAAGCGAAAGTAGAGTCATTAAGGTAGGCTTCAGTCGTGGCCATGACGGATGACCACATACTGTTGGCAAGGCTGCGAGCAAGCAACGGACAATTCGCTGACACCAGTTAAACAAAACCTATTGTGTGCCTGTGCATGTGTGTGATGTTTGTTCTACACAGTAGCAAATGATCACCACGAAGGATGACCTTTCCATGGGAAATGTTGACTTCAGCTAATGATGATAGAACAGAAATGTGTGAACTGAGACCCAGGAGAGTTAAATTAGCTAACCAGGAAAAAAATGAATGTAATACGTTATCTTCTCAGATATTCAAGCACACTGCCTGCTCTCATCACAGAAAGCTCCCAATTTTAATTACTAATTTTATGTCTATTCTTCCTAATATTAATTTGAAGTGTCCCTTCCAGTCCTTTACCACTGAGAGAGAGAGAGAGAGAGAGAGAATGTGTGTGTGTGTGTGTGTGTGTGTTGAACTTAGTACACAAGGGGGAAATGTACTATTCTTCCTCTGGATTTTAATTTTCTTTTTTCATACTTTTATTTTTATTTCCTTAGCCAGAAACACATGCTTAGTTGCTTTACAATTCAGAAGAAAATGAATTTCTAATAGAGGGGGCAATTTCTTTTTTTTTTTTTTAATATTTTGTTTTGTTGTAGATGAACACAATATCTTTATTTATTTTTATGTGGTGCTGAGGATCGAACCCAGTGCCTCACATATGCGAGGCAAGCACTCAACCGCTGAGCCATAGCCTCAGCCCCGGGGGCAATTTCTTTTACATGACCACCACTGAGCTTCCATCTGCTTTTTCGTGACTTAGAAATTGATAATCTGATGTCATAAAATCATCCAGAGGTCTTACCATAGATGAAAGATAAACACATTACAAATGAAAAATGATTGAGAACAAGGCACTGAAAAAATAATTTTAAAAGAAAATAGAGTTGAGAGCAATTGTCCTCAAAATTTCAGTATCCCAAATATGCCTTGACCCAAACATTTAACACATAGTACAAAGAGACCACGTATTTGCAAACTTTCCAGATTTGCAGGGCTTGCTTTTTTCAGTTAGATGCACATTGAATACCACAAAGCAAAGGAAAGGTTAGTGTTTTGAGAGGTCAAGTGATAGAATAAATTTTGAATGGAAAGATCAAGATTAAAATTGTAGCTTTGTCACTTATAGGAAAGGGATCCTAGATTTCACCCATCCAAAGAAGCTTCTTTCTTCCTAAGGAATTATTAAGAGGTTAAAGACTTCACATGAAATTTCAGGTAGGAGAGTGTTCATATATGTAAATTAATTCTCTTCTGTATCAAATTCAGCACATCTGTATAGCTCAAGGAGTCTTCAATTTCTTTCTTTCTTTTTTTTTTGTGGTACCGGAGATTGAACTCGGGGGCAATCCTGACCCACTGAGCCACATCCCCAGCCCTACTTTGTACTTTATTTAGAGACAGGGTCTCACTGAGTTGCTTAGCACCTTGCTTTTGCTGAGGCTGGCTTTGAACTTGGGATCCTCCTGCCTCAGCCTCTTGAGCTGCTGGGATTATAGATGTGTGCCACCGCGGCTGGCTCTCCCTTTTAATTTCTCTTCTACATGATTATTACTTAGCTTTTTAATAAAAAATAAATGGTGTGGTTTCCTTAATCCTCACTTTATTTGATCATAGCTATAATAATTCTGTAGCCTATGCTCAGTTTAACTAGATTCACGTTGCTAAATTAATTCATTTGTTCTTTCAAAATGATTTATGTGGATGCTCCAAGCAAAATACAGCGGCAGAGGGGAAATCAGTTTTTAAAGGCTATCCCCAAGTGAAAAAGAAAATGTTTTATTAACCTTTTCTATCTCAACATGTCAATGAAACAAAGTGATGATGAAATAACTTTTTAACGAGCTACCATTTTATACAGTTATAGGCAGTATCACTGATGTTTTAGAATATGGGCTCAGATATTATACTACCCTCATTCACAGGAGAGCTCTGCTCTTTGATGACTATGTGATTTTTGGATCAGTTTACTCATGTGTTTGAAGACAACACTATCCCACTAGGTCATTCCATAGACCCAAAGAGACAACGCAGGCCAAGCACATAGGTATCACACCTATAACCTAGAATGTGCTTAATATGTGCAAGTTCTTAATATCTTACTATTGATTATAAAATGATGTTTTACGGGGGCTGGGATTGTAGCTCAGCGGTAGAGCGCTTGCCTCGCATGCGTGAGGCCCTGGGTTCGATCCTCAGCACCACATAAAAATAAAATAAAGATATTCTGTCCACCTACAACTAAAAAAAAGTAAATAAATATTTTTTAAAAAAATGATGTTTTACATTAGAAACTTTTATTACACATTAATGTCAAGAACCCAGGAAGGCAACCCCATGACATAGCACGCAATCCTAAAATATCACTACAGTATATGTACAAATACAGATACCACAGCAGTTTTACTTTGCTTCTTATTATAATACATCGCCCAGTGATATTGATTTTAAATCATTCTCCCCAGTTTGTCATGACTATCTGTGCTGAAGATTCATTTTTTAAAGTGTAAAGCAATAAAACATTGATAAAAATTAGTACAGAATTATGCATGCTGATGGAATTTAAGTCAGAAGCAGAAACACATTAAAATGATCAGACCAACTGAGGAAAGAAAGGAGTGGCTTCCAGAGGACTTTGGCTGTTTGTTTCTTCTGACAGATAGATGGATTGAACCATACTCTAGCCAAGATGGAACCAATAAAGAAAATGCTAAAAACTGTTCAACTCAGCTTCTCATTCTCACTTCACATACAACCAATCAACATTATTTAATTTGTGGAAACCAACAGCCCTATTTTAAGAGATGCCTCTCTTCATAACGGTGCTCTTGATTGCCATCACAACAGTTTTGGAAATTGCAGTTGGGTCTGCCAAACTGGGAGCTTCCCAGGTTGGCTGCAAACGCTGAGTGGACCTCACTTCCTGCTGCAAGGAGGAGCACTTTATCATATGACTGCTTTTGAGGGTGACCTACAAAATTAGCCGAATATTATACATTGGCATTCAAGGAAGTAATTCTTCTTTTCAAAAGCACTGCAATAAAAATAACAATGCTATTTTCAGCCAGACAGATACACAGAAAGGATGAAAAAGATGTGCTACCTGAATTGGAAGAGATTTAGTTTCTTTTACAATGACAGAAATCTGGAAAATAATCATACTCTAAGTCCGTAAAATGATTACTGGCAAGAACTGGACTGGTAGAAAGCCAGGCAGCTGGGAAATTGCTGGCTTGACAACTACATGGAGAAACCTTGAGTCACTACCCACAATGCAGGACAATGACCAACTCACCCCAACCAACCTCACAAGACCCACCTAGAGCATCATGAAGCTTGGTGCTCAGTATTCCCGGAAAACCAGGAACCAGTGACAATCTGAATTCCGGAATACGAGGAAAGAACATCTTATTTCAACTGAAGTCCCACTGCTGTTGCCAAAGCGCTTCCTGTTACTGAGTTGAAGCCAGGCTGGACTCCACTAAAGAGCAAAAATAAAATTTCCCTACCATTAGAGCATCCTGCAGCTACACTTTATCCCCAACTCCCAAAATGCAAGCTTTGAAAGGAAGAATAAAGACACCATAAAAAATGAACTTCATAAGCATCCATATGTGCATGAATATTTTCATAACCTATGGAAATATTTTCATAATCCCTGCCTATCTCTCAAATATTTCTTAGGTCCAGTTTTAAGTATAAATAAGTTATAATGTAACAAGATACACCAAAATGACTTTTTAGAAAACAGTTTAAAATATTTGGTGGTAGACTTGAATAATCAAAGTACTGAAGGTGTCATTTAATTAGGTTTATAAATAAGAAGCTGAGTAAATATTCCCTAATGAGTTGCAATTTAGGGCCAGGTGCTTTGAGTCATTTCAAGGTTCCTATTCTTTTGAATGCTGGTGTCCTGCATGTTCTCCTCCTCCTCATTGACAGCACATGTAGTGATCCACCTAAGGAACAACCAGGAAGGACTAAATGAGATTTCTGCAGGGCACACTCAAATGGAAAGTCTCTTAATCAGCTGTTTTAAAGCTTTTAGGTCTTCAGTGACAAAATCATCTACCAATGTACAGTCTGAATCCAGCCCTCTTCAACCAGAATGCTTAGCCATGTTTTTCTATCCCTTTACTGGTAGCTATAGAAATACACACATTCATTTAAAAAGTAGAACAATTCAAGAGCATAATGTTACTTGACTTCATCAGGAAAGAGAGGCTTGACTTGTTCCCTGTTTAGCCCTATGGTAAACAGCAAAGAGTTAAGTACTCCTTTTTATCCGTTTTGATGACTCAGCGATTAAGACATATAAAAGGGCACACATTTCTATTCCTGTGCTGTCCAAAACCACAGACACTACTTCAATGTGACTGTTTAAATTAATTTAAGTCCAAAACCCAGCTGGGTGTGGTGGTGCATGCCTGTAATCCCAGAGGCTCAGGAGGCTGAGGCAGGAGGATCATGGGTCATGAGTTCAAAGCACGCCTCAGCAAAAGCGAGGTACTAAGCAACTCAGTGAAACCCTGTCTCTATATAAAATACAAAATAGGGCTGGGGATGTGGCTCAGTGGTTCAGGTTTGCCCCGGAGTTCAATCCCTGGTACCCTCCCCCCCCCAAAAACCCAAAATTCAGTTCCATATGCCATGAGTTTTACGGTAACATGCAGTAAGCCACCACATTGGACAGCAATAAAACACTTGTTGCAACTTGAGGTTACCATGCCTGCCTTTCTGTATGTACTATCAGATTTCTTAAAGCTACTTTGTATTTGAAGCTTACTCTTGGTCAGGTACTTTTCACATTTTATCTCCATTTAATTCTCAACTGCCTGATGCGATGATTCAATTTCTATTTTATAGCTGAGGAAACTGAACTCAAGAGAGGTTAAGCAAATTGCCCAAGGGATTGAGCCCCAGGATTGCTAAGTCCACGGCCCTTCCTCTATGCACAACGCTATGAGGCTTCTGGAACTTATACCCACTGCTGCTCCAAGATATTTCAGAGGCAGAATTTATAGAACAAACCCATTCAGATACCACTGTGCCACGAACTGCACCACAGACATTAGCACAATCTTCACAAACAAGTCCATAAGATGTAAACAGCAACTTGATGGGATCATCATTTTCCCTAAGTTACAAAGTGTCTTACTTATTACAGTGGATAAAATGTCATCTCTTGAAGTAAGACTGGGTTCTGATCTGACATTCCCTTTGGCTCCTTGTGGGAGACGTCTATCTAATTTCAAGTAGATTTCCTGGCAGCTGTGGCAAATTGATAAGACCCTGGGGAGTTTTATTACTTTATCACTACCACAGACTTGAGGCAACCTTGGATACTGTGGTAGTTGCTTCCCTGAAGGGAGGTTCAATAGGTAACCTGACTGACTATCAGCTTTCCTTGAGATGCCTGGCTGTGCTAGAAAGTGCAAAGTCAGAAACTTTTCAGCCCACAACTGGTGCCAGTGCAAGGAAACCTAAGACTTATGTCTTAGGCCTAATAGGGAGAGAAAACCAGAAAGAGAAGCAGACAAGAGGTCTAGAATTTACTATCACACAGTGATGTGGGTATATGTCCGAGTTCCAGGCCAAAGCTGACAGGCTATTTATTATTATTGTGTCACTGCATGTACATGTGGTCCTGCCAGGCCTATAGAAAAGATCTGGCTACTGAAGGACTTAGGAAAAAAAAAAACAATGTCAATTAGGCAGTTGGCATCTATCAATGGCGAGATTGTTGATGTTTTATGGTTTAAAAAAACGTTCAGGAAGATTTTTACTTTCACAAAATTAAATAACTACAATTACTATTCTTTTCCTTTTGAGGTTGTCTTTTGGTTTTAAATATCTTTTTTAAATGAAGTGACACTAATAGTAGATGCTAGCCTGTGTTTTTCAATGCCCTTTGCAAAATTAAATACTGATAAACCTATGCTAATTCAAAAAGGTGTGAGAGACAGACAGACAGAGACACTGAGAATATTACTTATTACTGCTGGTTTGTGAAGTTCAAGTCTAGGAACAATACTATGGGACAATGCCAGAAAAAGCTCCGTCAAGCCTGTGTATTTACTCTAAGGTCATTTTCATGTCCCAACTTAACACTGGGTCCTGAATACTTTTTAAAATTTTTTTTTAAATTTATTTTTAAAACAGAAGAAATGTATTTCAAGTCATAGTACATATATGGAGCACAATTTTTTCATCTCTGTTTACAAATAAGATAGAGTCACACCATTTGTGTCTTCATACACGTACCCAGGGTAGTGATGTCCATTTCATTCCACCATTTTTGCTACTCCCATTTCCCCTCCCCTCCCCTGCCCCCCCCTTTCTCCATCCAAAGTTCCTCCATTTCTCCCATGCTCCCCACCTCCACCCTATTACATATCAGCATCTACTAATCAGAACATTTGACCTTTGGGTTTTGGAGACTGGCTAATTTCACTTAACATGATGTTCTCCAATTCCATCCATTTACCTGCAAATGCCATAATTTGATTATCTTTTATTGCTGAGTAATATTTCATTGTGAATATATACCACAGTGTCTTTATCCATTCATCTGTTGAAGGGCATCTAGGTTGGTTCCATTGCTTAGCTATTGTGAATTGAGCTGCTATAAACACTGAAGTGGCTGCATTACTGTAGTATGCTGTTTTTAAGTCTTTAGTTTATAGGCCGAGGAGTGGGATGGCTGGGTCAAATGGTGGTTCCATTCCAAGTTTTTTAAAAAATCTCTATACTGCTTTCCAGATAGGCTGCGCCAATTTGCAGTCCCATCACCAATGTATGAGTGTGTTTTTTTCACCGCAGACTAGCGAGCACTTATTGTTGCTTGTATTTTGGATAGCTGCCATTCTGACTGGGGTGAGATGAAATCTTAGAGTAGTTTTGATTTGCATTTCTCCAACTGCTAGAGATGTTGAATCTTTTTAAGAACAATCCTGAAACCAGTATGACATCTTACATGAAGAATTTGAAAATTTACAAGACAAAAAACCCCAATACTGTAAAAGAAAACCAGGCCCACCAATCAGATCAGGTGTCAAGATTTCTCAGTGCTCACCCTATTCCATTTCTAAAACCCTACATGTTTCCTTTGTTTATTATGGTTTCTATGCTGTTAGTACAAACAATTGAACAGTATTAGAGGAAAATAAAAGTGCAGGGACTGAGGCTGTAGCTTGGTGGTAGAGTGCTTGCCTAGCATGCGTGACGCACTGGGTTTGAGCCTCAGCACCACATATAATAAATGAATAAAATAAAAATCCATCAAAAACTAAAAAAAAAAATTGTAAAAAAGTACAAGGTTAAAAATGCTGTTGACTTCAGCAATGTACAAAAGTACTAGGTAGACATGGTTTTCCCATGAACCAGCACCCCAAAATGTGTGCAGCTAGTGTAAGCATCACCCACAAATTGTCTACTATTCTGGAGCTGAAGGGAAATTTCTATTATAGTTCCCATCACTCATGAGCAAGGAGGTCTGTCAGACATCTAACTGCCTTTTAATCAAGCAATGATTTGGGTATATTATGATTTATGCCACAAATATAACCTGATCTAGAATTTACTTTAAATTTAGTTATGCAGAAAACAAGCAGCGCAGACCAAAAAAATGTCAAATACTTTCTTTGCAAATATATTAATAATCCTTTTTGTCAGATTTGCAAGATGGAATTGAGCAATACCTGAAAAGATTTTACTATTCACATCAACCAGTGCTTTTTCCATTCTGCCCTAACACTTGGACAAAGGCCTATTGTTCAATGACTGGTCACCAGCTTTTAGAAGTGTGAAAAGCATGCCAAAGTGGCAGTGCATTCAGGAAACCTGAAGCTGGCACTGAGTAAAACGCTGTTGCAAGAATTCTTCATTCTGACTCCATGAGCTTTCAGGTAGGCCATTCATTTTCACAGGACATTCAGTTTAACTGCTCAGATGCAACAACCCTGATTTTAGGGTCCGTGGCACTAACTGCAATAGAACTGGAGGTTTCAATGGAGGAGACCTTAATTGGCAATAGGAAAAAAGCGGGCATTTATTTCTGCTTCTGGCACTAAAGACTATGTCATCATAAGGAAGGCATTTTCTTCATTTTCTTCATGGTACTCTTGGAAAGAAAGCATTTGAGATCATTCATATGGGCAACCTAGATAAAAGAAAAAAATGACAGTAAAAGAAGAGAAGAAAAAAAAGTTGTCGATTTCTCCAAGTTTTGATTTGCTCCCTTGTACCAAAGGCAGGTGAGTTTGCTGGTGGCTGCCAAATTTCATTTTGTGACTTAGAGTCTGGCTGCCAACACTGGAATAGGTCTTCATAATACAGAGTCCCTGGAAGCTGTAAAATTCTGACTTCGGGTCTGGGGAGGAGCCATGGAAGCTGAATTGTTCCAAGTACAACAGGCAATGCTGGCATAGAAACAAAAGCTGGAGTAGAGGTACTACTAAAAATGATAACAGAGGTAGCTGTATTTCCATAGCACTTGTCATGGGCCAAAGATCCTACTAAGGAAATATAAAAGCATATGTTCTCAAACATGATCTGATGACCCCAAATGACCCCAAATACTTTTCTACTAGTGTTTTGCCTAGGAAATATTTACGGCAAGACCTCTTTTTTTTTTTTTTTTAAAGAAGACGGTTGGCAACCAGCACTGTACAATGCAATTAACATGTGTTCAGTATGGTTCAGTTGGCTAAAATGCAGAGAATCAGACCAAAGTTCTTTTCTTGTGATCTGTTCCCAGGCAACTCTGGGGTGAATGAGTCTGCCTTTTAGACAGCTGCACACTCATTCTTTCCTGAGACCTAACTAAAATTTGTGGTGTGTCAAATACATTTGCTGTGGGTCAAAGAGCCAAGAAAATGATGGTGTTCACCATTGGTATCATCAGATCTCTGTCCATGACTGCCTAGAGGTCTCTGTAGAGAGGTTGGGGATCCCCATGCAGCACTGTATGAAGATATACTTCTGATTTCCATCTGATTTTTCCTTAGGACTATTTGTCTCTTACCTAGTAAGAAAGTTCATTCTTTAAAAAAGAGGAAACATAAAACAGGTCCAAGTTCTCTATTCCATGTTCTCTTTGCCATTGAGAATGAAAGAGACACAAACGTGGACAATGACCACTTGCTTTTAAGTGACATGAACTGTTGACAATGACTGCTTAATTAGGCACATGCTTCTGTCTGCCCTTGTGGATACCTCCTTCCTTTCTATCACTATGTTCTCAGGCTTCCTTCTAAAATGGTGGACTCAAATTCCACCAAAGGATGGGGGACCTCTCACATGGGCTAGCCCTTTCAGCTCTGTATTCCACCATTGACCAAGAAGGAAGAATTAAGAGGCAATACATATCTCAAATTCCTATAGATTTTGAATATCTTAAGTCATGGATTAAGTGTAAAGATGCAAAAACTAGAACACACTGTACTAGCTTATTCAAGAATTGTTTTGATGGAATCATATTCTGATATCATTTCACTGAGCTCTGCCAAATGAAAGTGAGTAAACCCATTATAATACTTGCTGCAGGGATGATTAAATATTCATCGTATTTACAGTATTTTCTCTGGGAGCACTCATAGAAAAAGTCCTTCCACATATATTTTTCCCCCACTCATCCTATGGAGTGGATTTTATAACTATTATACTCATTTGGCATGCAAAAAAATATGAAGATCATAAAATTCAAGAATTTTCTCGTAATTATTTAGCTGGTAAATGGTGGAACCAGCATTCAAAATCGGGATTTTCCCAAAACCCACCCTGCATTTTCATTTTTGATATGATTTCACATACTGTCCATAATGTCCATGGTGACTTGGGCAATCTGAAGCCTTTTTTTTTTTTTTTGGTACCGGGGATTTGAACTCAGGGGTGCTTGACCACATCCCCAGCCCTATTTTGTGTTTTATGTAGAGACAAGGTCTCACTGAGTTGTTTAGCGCCTTGCCATTGCTGGGGCTAGCTTTGAACTCGTGATCCTCCTGTCTCAGCCTCCCAAAGTGCTGGGATTACAGGCATGCGCCACTGTGCCCGGCTATTTTGAAGCCTTTCTGAATCTCTCTTTTCAGGTTTAAAGACACACTGAAAGGCATTTGTGACTATAAAAACCTTTGGATTCGAATCTTTTCTTTTTGAACTAAGTCAGAATTTGAGATGGAGAGGGAAAGCTTCCTGATGCCAGAACTTGGGTATCAAATAAAAAGGTATCCCTAGTAAGCCCTAGCATAAAGTTTTAAGGGCATAATCTCATCATGTTCCTGGAAACAAAAATACTTTTAAGCCTTCAGATTCCTAGAGGTGGATCCTTGTTAATTTGGATTTTACTTGAAATCCAAATTTATATGTGTACTGATACAATGTATACATTCATTTTTGGATCTCCAATAGAGATTTCACTCATTTAACCAACATTTATTGAATTCCAATTATGTGTCAGGCACTGTTGTAGGCACTAGTGTCCCAGTGGTGAATAAGACACAAATATTCTCTCATCAAGATTATAATCCAGTCATGGAAGAGACAGTCAATTACAAATAAAGAGGAAGTTACAACATTCCTACCCTAAAAGAGCTTATGCCTAATGGTAGAGAGACACTAAGCAAACAAATGTGCAAAATAATGTCATATTTTGCTAAGTATCATGCAGAAAAACAGTACTGGAGAGGAAGCAAGGCATACTGGTAATGTAATGGAAGCTGGTAGGTTTTAATTAAACATGACCAATTTTAGACTTGCTTTTTAAATTTGTTCATTTACTGAGTTTACACCATTAGTTTAAACTCTTGGAAAATATATTAAATTTTTACTTACTTCTCATGCTGATTTTTGTCAATTCAAAACAATTCTGCATGAAATGCATTAAGTTAATTTCCAAAAGAATGTAGTTAAAGGGGGGAAAATGCAATATAATAGCATTTTGCTCTGGGAGATTGAACAATAATGCACCATATGAATTGGACCCACAGAGTGTATTCTTTAATGAAGGAAACCAGAGAAAGGAGACATAACAAATCTATTTTCAGATTCAGTTGACACGGACTGTTGCTTCTTCCTAATTTGTGGTAGAACATACATCATCTCTGTTGGATTGAATGTGACAAAGTTTGGAGAAATAAAATAGAAGTCATTGCTTTGTGTGAAAATTGGAATCAAGTCACACTGTCATCCAGCAATTTGAAACCCTGAGAAATTATTTCTATATCTCTTAGTCTAATATCATCATATGAACAACTGAATCATTGGCATTGTATCTATTTATTTATTTGATGAATTCATTTACAGAAAAGTTATTCATATATATTGACCCCACTACATTTATTTTTAACAAAGAATGTTATTAAGATGGAATTTGTTTTTAACTTGGTTGAAACCAAAACCCATACATAAAATCTAAGTGTCAGAATATTATAGAGATTTAATAAGAAAACTGTCAATGTGTTAGCTATCATAGTCTGGAAGTTAAAAGCAGAAAAAGGACACTCATTTTGGTCCTTATGAGAGTAAAATTAAATCATTAGAGATGGAGTTGTTTTTATTTTATTTTACTATTCATGATCAGATCATTCAATTATGTTGAAAAACAGCTGGCTATAGCACTCAGATTATACAAAGTCAAATGAATGTGTATGTCAAAATGATGGATCTTTAAAGGAAAGTCTGAATGCAAATGTGGAAAAAGAAAATTAACAATAAAATGAAATAAAACAGGCAATAAAGGGTAAAGAGGTAAGACAGGAAAAAACAAATCTTAGTACAGTTACATTCAGCTACTCTGCCTGGATAAACCATGAATGAACTCTTATTACAGAATTACAAAGACTTTCAGCCAAATAACTATTTTCAGGACATTTTAAATATTAGTTATAGATTGTATGGACTTTGGTGGGGAAGCTTTGAATTATATCCTGTTAGTAGATACTAAAGTCATTAAGATTCTGCCAGGTGGAGGTTTTAGCATCACATTCTTTTAATGATTCTACTAAACAGTAAGATAATAATCAAGTACAAAACAGTGTATGTCTTCCAGCTCTCTCCATAATGCACATATTGCATTATTCATAATGTATTACCATAATAAAACTATGATCTTATACTTCAATACCATCTTTGTTAATGTTTTAAACCAGTGACATTAGTGGCTAAATGAAGCCCCAAATAGGGAAAAGTGGCTTTTCTTTTCCAAAGTGAAAGTAAACCATAGAATCTATTATAACGGAAATGCATAATGCTCAGGATATAAATAACCCTATAGGCTATACATCTCTTATTTTCAAAAATATTTAGTAAATTTTTAGTATTAAATTTGAGAAGTGCTTGCCGAAATACAATTCCCATTTTTCCAGTTAATACAATGACTAATGCACAATTGAAGGCTTAGTGTTTGTTTTTGTTTTGTTTTGATTGTGAAAGTTTTTCTTTTGGATTTCATCTTATGCAGAGACAAAAATTGTCATTTAGAAGAAACAGAATTTAAAATAGGAGTCTAGAAAATGAATTTATTCATACATATCCAAGTAACTCGTGTCAATTAGCTTCTGATTTTAGTGGGAGTAAACTGTGGCTTTTGCTTCACCTCCAACTGTGCTATCAAGAGGCACTTCCCTAAAAGTCAAAGCTGATCTTTATACACATAAAAACCATGTTCATATACATATGAGCAGAAGAGTATCACAGGAAGACTCCTTTCATTCACCAATGTAATAAATATTGATCAAGCATCTACTTTGCATGAGGCTTTGTAGATGCCCAATAATGTACAGGTGAACAAGCCAGATTTGTCTCCTGTCCTTGTAAAATGAAAAGGATTCAGAAAATGCCATTGTTTTCTAAAACAAAAACCATAATTCAATGATGTCACAGTGTATGAGTGCCCACCATGTATGTACGCATCTCTGTTCAGAGGGCTTCATACATACTAACTAGTTTAAGCATAATAACAGTCCTACAAAGTTTCATTATTATCCCTTTCAAGTAGATGAGGAAATTCAGACACACAAATTTAAGTGACTTGCCCTAAATTATATAGCTAGTAGTGGGGTGGGGATTCCAGCTCAGGAAGTCTAGCTGCAGTCCCCTGCTCTAAAACCACTGCAGGAATCTCTTCAGACCCTGTGAGGCCACCAACACCAATCCATACTGGCTGAAGAAATTTCAAAGTGGTTTTCAAAGAATATGTGGTCTCCAAGTGTTTCAGTTGTTCACATTTTTCTGCTTTTCTTCTCCAACTCTCTCCCCACAAAACCCAGATACTAAATTTCAACAGGCGATTCTCAGTGGCAGTGGTGGGATGGGGAAAACTGCTTCTTTATTGGAGAGGCAAGAAAATTTGAAATTAACTATCCCCACAAATCTAAAACCTCAACAACCAACTTGATCTAAGCTGAATGTAAAATTTAGTCCTAATGCATTTTCCTCGTACTTTCCAATCCCAACCTGTTACTGAACATATCCCTGAGAATTCCAAATAATAATCAAAGAAAATGAAAAGAAACCTAGCAAAAAAAAAAAAGTTACTGGTCATTATATTAAGAAAACAATTTTATCCAGTATTTTTCCTGAACATACTAACAAATATAAATAAATACAAGCAAAAAGATGAAATTTAAGAAAATACAAATACCATAAAATTTTAGTATGCAATATTCAACTGGGAGACAAATCTCCGTGGTTTTTATGTTTCTGCACTTCTAAGAAAAGCTCTTCAACAGCTTTGTTCTAGACTATCTTTTCAAGGATGTTGATATAGCAAACAGCCTTGGAAATTAAACTGTGTTTCCCTCTGAGCAGAGGACAGATTTGTTTCCTGGCCAGACATTACAGATAATGTCTTTCTCTGAGGCACAATTTGGGAAGGTGTGCTAGAAGCTTCTTTTAAAAGACTTGTCTTTTCTAAGCTCAGAGTTCCCCAGCTATGACAAACCCACTACCCACTCTGCATCCCCTGAGCTCACTCCTGCATCACTCTGTGGGATTTAGGAAACAAAGGGAATTGATGTGAACATGAAGTCCAGGTGCCTATTGACACGCCTGTATAAAGTCATTCCTCTCTGACCTAGGAGTCTCAAGTCTTCTGCCAGCATCAGTAAAACTGGGGCAGCCTGACTCATGAGCTCATGAGTAAAGTCTCAAATAGTGGACTGTTTCTGACATTTTCCAATCAAGAAGATAGCTGGTTTTCAAAAAAAAAAAAAAAAGCTACTTTGGTTATCCTTTATTTAAATTTCAATCTCTTGTAGTCCTCAGGGTTTCTGAAATAACTCATAGTGAAATACAAATATGTACTTGAACTTGACAAGAAATGACCCAAGGGTGATCATATGTGAACATTTTATCTAGAGAAATTTCCCTAGTATTTGAATTATACACATATATTCATTGACATAAACCATAAAGAAATAGCAATTCTGATTCATAGTATAAAAGGCAGTTTTTCAAATTCACCAGATAAACACAACACACATACTCTAACTTCAAAAACAGCAAACGTCACATTACACCTAACCCAAAGATCTATCTGTGACAAGTCTAGGATTTCAGAAACTGGATAGCAATCAATTATAATTTTTTTTGAACTTTCTTTCCCTGAACTATTAAGATAATAAGTAAAGACAGTTAGAGATACAGACTATCTCAAGGTTCCACATTCACATGTTCAATTCACCTCAGATCATAAAAATTTTAAAAATGCATCCGTACTGAACATATACAGAGTTTTCTCTTGTCATTATTCCCTAAACAACACAGTATAACAACTATTTACATAGCATTTATATTGCATTAAGTATTATAAGTAATCTTGAGACAATTTAAAATTTGCAGAAGGATGTGCATAAATTATATGCAAATACTATATCATTTTATATACAGGACTTGAATATCTACAGATTGTGATAACCATGGGGCACAGGGGTTTTCTGCAACCAGGCCCCTGTGGATACTAGGAGGGCAAATTACTGTGATTATTTGAATAATTGTATGTGAGTGTGTGTATGTGTGTGTTGCAAGTGTAAGACCTACTTTCCACCTGTTAATATAAGTGTATAATGTGTGAATTATAAAGATTGAGGGGATTGGGACAAAAATCAAAGTTCTCAGAGTAAAAAGTGGATTCCAAACTTCTTGGGCTAGGGATATAGCTCAGTTGGCAGAGTGCTTGCCTTGCATGCACAAGGCGCTGGGTTCAATCCCCAGCACCACAAAAACAAAACAACCAAACCAAACTTCTTTCAAAGACTGGGGAAATGAGATAAAAAAAATAAAAATTAAAATTAAAAAAAATTTAAATAAGGGGAGGAAGAACTCCAATTTAAAAACCCAAGATAATTTCAAACTAAAAACTTAAATTTTTATTTACTTAGGCTGCTGAGGAGGAAGAATAATACAGAAAAATCCTTTGAGAGACTTAAAGGGTATGTCAACTATCTACTGTATAATAAAACTATGTCTGAGATGATTGGTTTCAATTTTCTTTTCTCTAAACTATAATAGCATGGCAAAGGAATTTTTCTTAAGGAGAATCAAATGATGAACATTTCAAAAATAAAAATATCTACAGTTAATATAATTATACTTTATCCAAACTTTTGTAAAGTACAGCTGGTCTGTGGCACAACTGGTTCTCATGTATAAATTGGGCATATAGGAGTTGGTTTGAGGATCATGCATAAACAGCAGCCAAAGATTAATATTCATAGACGTCTAAAACAGGATCTTTTACATCAAAACACTGAATAAAAATCAAGTGTCTCCCTGCTCCTACCCAACACACATATTCTGATTAAATTTTGGCAATAGCTAAAGAAAAGAGTAAAAGAGCGTCCAAACCAGTGACACTCCTCATGTCTGCTTTCAAATAAGGAAAAGTCTCAGAGTCACCGTTCTTGAAATTCGGATGCTTACTGCTATGAAGTGTTTGTGAACCTCCCCCTCCCAAATTTATATGTTGTATTGAATCCTGATGTGATGGTGTTAGGAGGTGGGGCCTTTGAGAGGCAAGTAGTTTCAGATGAAATTGCAAGGCAGAGCCATGATGGGATTGGTACCTGTATAAGGTCAGAGGCACCAGAGAACCTTCTGTGCCACTTGTGGTTACAATGAGAAAATGCCATCTAAAAGCAAGGGTGAAGGATCTTCCCTCCCCAGACACAGAATCTGCAAGTGCTTTGATCCCAAGTTTCCAGATTCCAGAACTATGAGAACTAAAGGTCTATTGTTTAAGCCTCCACCAACTCTATGGTATTTTTTTGTTATAGCAGCCGAAGATGACTATGATGCTTACTGTTTTCCAAATCTATTATATATATATATATATATATATATATATATATATATATTTAGGTACTGAGAAATACAATACCTACAGAAGGTCAAAGCATCTCTTATGATGATGGGTAGTTACCAACCAAATAAGTATACTGATGTCCCAGAAATTTTGTGAATGCATCCTTTGGTATGTGTAACTGCACACTGAGAATCTACAACTTAGCCTACTAAAAGACATATGGAAGAGCAGCATGGTATGATAACACTCTCAGTCACAGGATACCACTGCCTTCCAACAAGTTCTGAGAAGTACTCAGAGAAATTTAGAACCTCTGTGACAGAATCTGGTGAGGCATGGCCCTTTCTTGTTTCTTGCTACAGTGTGTAGTGTTTAATATGAGCACCAGCTACATTCAGTGATCTATAAACTGGCTATCGGGAGAGCTAAGAACATGCAAAGCAATTATCTGATATAGACTATTATTATACAAGGAGAATGGAAACAGCACTTAGTCTAGGTTAGGAGTTGAAAAAAAATTTTTTTTTCACAGAAAAAGCCAGAATGTAAACATTCTAGGGTTTGGGTTCATAGTTCTGGTTGCAAGTGCTCAAATCTGCTATTACAGCATGAAAGCAGCCATAGAACAGTATGAAGATGATGAACATGGCTGTGCTCCAATGCAGCCTTACATATGAAAACAGGTGGTATTTGTACATAGGCTTTAGTTTACTGTCTCTCAGCTTTTATTGGCTTCTGTTCTGGCAAGTTGACTAAGCACAGGTAACTTACTTTATTTCTCTGACCCTAAGATCATCAACTAAAAAACACCTATAGCATTCTAGAGTCAGAATGTACTAGGGAGAGTTGGCATATATGTACATGCACCAAAAGACAATCACATAATGTCTGCCAAATACACCTGCTATAAATACACATATCTGATGTCTCTGCTTCACAGTTACTCTGCAGGTAGCTTCTTCTGACTATACAATCAAAAAAGCATGGTCTGAATTACAGTTCTGTTTCTTCCTGCAGAAAGTTTTGTGAACATAGGCAAATTAATTACTGACTTTACACCTCATTTCTTCTTTTATAAGGTGGGGATAATTTAACCACCTAAAATTGTTTGAATTGCACATGTAACTGAGATTAAGTCATTCAGAACCAAGTACATCCTGATGCTCATCTTAATGTGGTGAAATATCCCAAATTCAAAACAATATTCCAAAGGCTGGAAGTGGAGTTAGGATTTCCCTGAGGTGCCCCTGCGGCTGCCCCACCAGGTCCTGCAGTATACTGGTCTCACTGGTCTGCTTCTTTGCAACACTGGAAATCACTTTCCATCTTCAGTATTCCTAGTACACTTGGGTTTAACAGAACATTATGGACAAGTAAGGGGTACCCAATGCAAATTTTATTTTATTTTTGTGATATTGGCAATTTAACTCAGGATGTTTTACTACTAAGCTACATCCCTAACCCTTTTTATTTGTTTTGACTCACTAAGGGTCTCACTAAGTTGCATAGGCTAGCCTGAAACAAACTTGCCTTCCTCTTACCTAAGCTTCTCAAATCACTGGGATTGTAAAAAAAAATTTTTTTTTGGTATTGGAGGTTGAGCTCAGAGATACTTGACCACTGAGCCGCATCCTCAGCCCAATTTTGTATTTTATTTAGAGACAGGGTCTTGCTGAATTGCTTAGTGCTTCTTTTGCTGAGGCTGGCTTTCAACTCGCGATCCTCCTACCTCAGCCTCCACAGCCACTGGGATTACAAGCACGCTCTACTGCACCCGGCCCGGCACTGTAAATTTTAATATGAAGAAAGAAACAGTACCACACAGGTTGGTGAAGAGAAAGAGAAATTGCTAAAGAAGAGGAGGAGAAGGCAAGGGAGGTGAGAAGGGAGGAAGAACAGTGGTAGAAAGGAAAGGAGGAAAAGAAAACAAATAGTTATTTTTCTTCCTATCACTGGGAATTTCATGGATTATATTGATCTGTTGTTTGGTCCTTCTGCCATGTAAATCAGATTCTTCCTTTTTAAACCATGATTACATCTCTCTATTATCACACATTCCCCCTTTCTCCATGACTGGACAATGCAAAATATTTATCATTTCAAAAAGCAGAACAATCTGTTCTCCTTTTAAGCACTCTCCTCCATGACCTGATATAGCATATCTTTTATAAGTCAAGATTCACTTGGAGTTATTCTCACCATACTCCATCAGTCAGCAGCATTCATTGATAATGAGAAAATAAGATTGTGAGCATATACTCAAGAATTGAAAGTGGTCATCAAGCAGATATTTGTATACCAATGTTCACAGTAGGATTATTCACAATAGCTACAGGTGGAAATAATCGGAATGTCCACAGAGAAATGCATGGAAAAACAAAATGTAGTATGTACACATAAGGGAATATTATTTGCTTGGGGTCAGAAGGAAATTCTGACACATCTCAAGTAGAATGCTAAGGACATTATACAAAGTGAAATACACCAGACAAAAGGAGGAACTTTGCAGGATTCCATTGATATAGGTACTTCAAATATTCACATTCACAGAGACAAAGTAGATTGGTGGCTGCCACAGCTGGGGGAGAGGAGGATGGGGCTGTTGTGTGACAGGTATGGAGATTAATCTGGAAGATGAAGAAGTTCTGGAGACAGATGGTGGTGATGAATGCACAACAGAGTGAATATACTTAATTCCACTGAAGTGTACACTTAAAAATGGTTAAAAAAAACCTGATTTTAAATTATACTCTATGTGTGTGTATATTTTACCACAATAAAAAGTGAGAGAAAATGCACTTGATTTTTGAAATCCAACATTTTGAGTTTTACAGTATATGAAGTAGATATGAAAAGACATGATGCCTGCTTGCATAAAAGCTATCTTTTCTCAAAGGATAACACCAATCCTTGCAGTGTGGAAAGGAGCAAAGAGTCAGAGGAAAACACAGAAACCTAGCATAAGTTGGAAAATAAGAGTCAAAGTGAATAGCTGGATGACAAAGTCATCACATACATTTTAGGGAAGGCAGACAAAGGAAAAACCATTTCATTCCATCCCCATCTCCTGACACCAGGAATGGTCTGGTAAAACAGCAAGAGCCCAGAGTTTCCTTGTACTCACAATAATTTAGTGGGAAAATATACATAAGCAAATGCGTCCAAGTCAACATCACACAATTCTAGAATGTTCCAGTGACATTCATTCAATAAAATGACTTTCCATACACTCTTTTAGGAGTAGCTTTGAGGCTATTATTGCTCTATAGTGCCTCTACAATTTTCCAAGCATCCAAAGTGTCATGGGAAAAATGAATAAATATATTTTGAGACCTTGAATGATATGTACAAATGGCTAGAAGCAAGGTGACTTGCAAAGTCACTATGGTTTAGAACTATGCTATCCAACAAAGTAGACAGCTAGCCACATATGGCTATATAAATATAAATGAAATGAAATAAAATGAAATATTTAGATATTCAGTCACATTAGTCACATTTCAGGTGCTCAATAGCCACACATGGTCAGTGGCTGCCCAATTGAACAGTAGAGACAGAAAACAGTCCCAACACAACTTGGGTGTTGTGGCGCACACCTATAATCCCAGTGGCTCAGAAGGCTGAGGCAGGAGGATCACGAGTTCAAAGCCAGTGGTAGAGAAGCCCTAAGCAACCCAGCGAGACTCAGACTCTAAACTATAAAAGGGGCTGGGGATGTGGCTCGGTGGTTAAGTGCCCCTAGGTTCAATCCCTAGTACAAAAAAATAAATTAAAAGTATGTAAAACAAAGAGCTACAATGGCAACTTACATGGTTGAAAAACCAAGAACCAAATGGAATAGACCAGAGTGCATTCTATCCTTTGTCATCATAAACAGAAAAGCACAAAGAGGTCTCCTGAACCCTGATATTCTTAAAACATGCATAACTTGGATATACACCTGGAAAGCAAAGGAAATGACTCAATTAAAACTATTTTTACCACACGTACAAAGGAAGTACAAAATAAAAACTGAGCTCAGTTTTAGGGATAAAATGTTAAGGTCTCTACATATATATCCTTATTTGTACCACATGACTTATGAATCACACTTCTGAGAAGAAACAGGTCACATCACTGTGTAAAAGTTCACTTTTAAAACTACACTTCATTCTGGTCATCACCTATGTAAACTGTCCAACAAACTGCCTGGTTTATTGTCTTAGTTTACACGTGACACTAAATGCCGGTCGCTTTTATTATTACTCCTATGCCATCTTGCTATAAACATGCAAATCAAAAGCGATCATCTGAGAAGCAGCAAAACTTTCATATTTAAAAATGACAAACTTGCCAGGAGTGGTGGATCACTCCTATAATCCCAGCTACTCAACAGTCTAAGGTAGGATCCCAATTTCAAGGCTAGCCTCAGCCACTAAGTGAGATACATATCAAAGTAAAATACAAAACTACTGGCCCATGGATGTACCTCGGTGGTAGAGCATCTCTGGGTTCAATCCCTAGTTACAGAAAAAAGGAAAAAAAATTGTCAAAGCAGTCAGGAAGAGCCCAATGACCTTGAAGTCTTCTAAGTCAGAAAACTCATTATATGTTTGATACAACGTTCCCTGGAAAAGCTTTATGAGTTCCTAATTGAACACTGTATTACAGCAGGGTCTTGCCCCCAGTGACATTACTGGAATTGACACCAGGCATACTGTCAAATTCACACTCATCAGTCAACAGTCATCCAAAGCAAACTGCAGCCAAGGTTGTTAGAGTCACTGATAAAATAAGCAGTTGTTGGGGGAGGGGCTGTAAGCTGGTGAGATCCCCACAGCAGCTGGGACCTGGAGCATGAAGAAGCAAAGGAAGAGGTCAGTTGAAACCCCTCCAACTTCCACATCTGCAGACAAGTACTTAACTAACCTGTCCAGAAAGCTCCTAATGGTGGGTGATTTTCACTACCTTAGAATGGGTGGAGAAAGAAAAACTTAATGAACAGAGCTAAGCCTCAGAGGGATTCTTCTCAATGGACAGGCTCCCTTTTGAGGGTGGAGAGCAAAGCTTGGAAAGGAAGTGAGAGTGTCTGAAGTCACGGGCAGGCCACACTAGGAGTTTTAAAGGTAGGGTGGGAGAATGAGAGAAATAGAGCTGTTAGGGTAGCTAGCTGGTGCAACTTCTACAGATGTTATGATGAGCTGAGTTCCGGAGAAGCTCAAATTCACTGTGTTAGATAGGTCAAGGATGCCAAGATGGCAGGGGCAAGGTATAAGAAAGATGCCACTAGAGGACAAGACACCGAGACCAGTCATCCTGTCCCTGTTCACTATAAGCCCCATTACCATAACAACTCCCACCACTAAGGACTTATCACCATGACAACTCCCGCCACAGGTTCAGTATTTTACAATGACCAATGTGGGTATGGTAAAAGGTATTTTAAGTAGGTTTTCTAGAGTAATTAATGGGGAAAAATGGGACAATATTCTAATCAGGTATCATAGGGTCACCAATGGGAACCCATGTGGTAAGGTCTTCTACCTGGCATATAGGAAAGAGAATGCCTCACAGCTCAGCATATAAAACATTAATTTCCAGATTTTGGGGCCTTGGGCCTCTCTCTTTCAGCCCACCCTCTTATACCTTACAGAGTGCTATTCTCACCTCCACTTTCAATAAATCTGTACTTTGCCCATTACTTGTGTCTTGCTCAATTCTTTGTTTGGGACACCAAAGACCTGAACCCCAACAATAACACCTGCAGTCTCCAGCTACTTTTGGGGCAGTCACCTATGCTTACAGTCAAGCTTGATGCCGACAGTCCTGTGCAGGGGAAGGAGAGATGCGAGGAAAGATGCAACTAGATGCATACAAAATGACTTCGTTTCAACCAGCAGTTTCTCATCTCCAAGTCACATTTTCTGGGGTTTGATTTGTTTGGTTTTGTTTTGTTTTCAGCGTAGTGTTGCTGGGTTCATGTTCAGCATAACATACAAAGAAAAAAATGTGCATTAATAAAGGTTAAGAAACATCTTCTTCACCAGAAAGGTTTTCATTTTTGTCCAACTTTAAATTAGAATTCAGTATAGGTGAACTTCAAGTTTGGCTTCTACCCTGAAAAGCAGCAAACTCCAAGAGCTGATTTCAAGCGAGCTTTGTATAAAAAGCTATTTCAGAGAAGTTTAGCCCTCATTTACAGGAGGATACGGAAAGGGGAGAGGCTGCTAAGGCCACAAGGTCATGGAACTTTTATGAAGAAGAAAAACTTCAGGCAATTTTTTTTCAATTGTTTTTCAAAAATTGAGAAGGAGGTATATATCATTTTGGGTTATGGAAAGAAGTCATGGAAGTAAACACAGTCATGACTTTGGTTAAGAAAATGACCTGGGCACACACATATCTGGGATGTGCTTGATGCCATATAATTATCTCATGTGATCTCCACAGAGTTTACTGCTGTGCCATACACTATTACCTTTATCTTATAGACAAGGAATTAGATATCAAGGGAGGTGAAGTAAATGGACAAAAAGCCACAGTTGCTAAGTGGCAACGCTCAGATCTGAAGTCCACTCTTCATCTCCAGAGCTAAGCTACAATTGTGAAAAAGGACTCATAGGCCACAGACTATTTTCAGTAGTAATGGAGACTAATGCACTCAATAAATACTGAGCGCCTATTATAAGCTGACCACCTCTGTGGAAAGGTGCCCTACAGTCAACTTTGAAAACATGTCATACCCAGAGAAAGTCTGATCGTTCTGACAACTCTTCATTTCCACCCACTTCAGAGGCAGTTATAGAGAAACAAGCCTTTCTTTCCTTCTGTACCATCAGAGGCCTGCACAGGCCCTCCTACTTACTTTCCTTCCTTTCATCATCCAAGAATGTACTCTGCCTGCTTTCACAGCCATGAGCTTCAGTGTGTCAGGCCATGTAGACAGCAGTGCAGAGTGCAGGTGGTTCCTGGAAGGGCAGCAGTGCCCAGCCTGTCTGAGCTACGGCTCCCTGCAATCAAAGGTAGACAGAATCGAGAGCCCATCCAAAGTGCTTCTCTAACCTGCCATTTATAACAAGCTGCCAGTGATATTTTCAATTGGTAATCAATTTCATAATGATATATGCAGTTTCTTGTGTCTAGGCAAAACAGAAGACCAATGAAATAACAGGTTATAGACAGAGTTAATGTTTTCAATATTATATTTATAGACAATCCAAATGTCCAGAATTCTCATTATCCAAGTGTGGATATGATTTTTTTGTAGTAAACTGTAGTTACTGAGTATTAATATTTTGAAGGAATTTCCTAAGTAACAAGAAATAAAACCACAAAACCTCAATTTGAGTATTATGATTATATTACTAGTAATTATTTCCAGAACTATATTTCTCTAGAAGAATATTCTAAAGTAGCAGTGTTAATTCTTCCTCCCTCCTCCTCTCCCTTCCTATCCTTTTTCCCTTCCTTCCATTTACTTGACATCACAGTTACAAAAAACCTATGCTTATTTTTCAAGAGAACTTTAGGTCTGAAAAATGTCAGGTGACACAGCTAATTATATAATACCCAGCCACATAGTTCAATCCATAAAACAACAACTTTGTTCCACTTTGATTAACTGTAAGTCTGTTTCTTTTACCCACAGAATTAATTATGCTAATAAGATGTTTCTCCCTTTCTATTCCTGATAGTTTAAATAACTACTTTCTTAAAGTACATCACTTCTCATTTTAAATGTGGCCTTTAAAAGAACAGGTTATCAACTGCCTAAATTTAAGTGTGTATTTTATGTGCTATAATATTCTAGGTCATCCATTAACAATTTTATAGGCTTAGTAGAATAAAATAATCATTGATCTTTTTCATATGAATCCTATTAAGTAAAAAGAGTGTAAACTTCAACTCATTAAAATATTACTTAACATGCTTTATTAAAATTTATTTTAAAGCAGTTTTTACTCATTAAGACTTGACAAATCTGAAGAGCCCTTCATTGAATCTCCTTTATGAGGATGATTTGCATTTAAAGAAGAATCTGAGGGACTGAGATTCCAGAGAGGCTTGGGCAGGCTAGAGAACTGGGATCTGTAGACAGTTACTTCTTAGAGATCAACTGTATAAGCTGCTCCTTGCACAAATCAGGTAGGAAAACGGGGGGTAATCACAATCTTGTTTGGAGTTTTAGTTTTCTATAAAGCTTGATAATGACTGGAGAAAGGAACAACTGTCAAATAAAATCTGTGTAGTTCTATAAGAATTTCCTATGATTACTTGAGTAAGAATTCCTATGATCACAGAATTAGCCAAGTAGGATGTTAAAGTGTGACAAAAAAAAAAAAAATAGGAAGGATTTACTAAGAAATACACAATAGAGCAATCATTGTAGCTTCCTTCACAACAACCCTAAGAAAGTGTGTTCCAGGAAATAAGATATTAAATATCTTATTAATCCAACTATGAAGTGAGTCAGCACTACATTTTACAGATGAGGAAACTGAGATAGGGAGAAACAAAGTAACTTTTCCAATATTGTATATTTATTAAGTAATGAGTCTAGAATACGAAAGTTAAGACCCTTGATTCCAAACCTCTTGGTCTTTAGCTCTATCTTTGCTATTCAGTGTGTAGTCTAGAGACACATCAATCAGCTTCACCTGCAACTTAGAAGCACAAGTGAAAGAGCATAATTTCACTGAATGGTACACTGAAATTCGGGACCACTATGAAATGTCAATTCCAACAAATAGTATGTTCATTAACATATTTCATAGTTGACAAATACATGTTAATTCCAACAAATAAGGCACTTTCTGAAGTTGAAATGTTGTTCAACCACATCAAAAACCCATTTTACCAAAAATGACACCAACTATCCTTTCTGAGGACATAATGAAAAAAAGCTCTTCCATGAGAGTTTCATTCACAAAAAGCAATTCTGGCAAAGCAATTCTTCATAGCTAGAATATATGTAAAACTCCAGTCTCTTTTATTCAAAGCTTTAAATAGCTCAAAGCACCATTTAATTACTAATATCGAATGTGAAACTGCATATAGCTCATTTATCATGAATGCAAGTCAGCAAAAAAAACAACAAGATAAGCTAGAATTCTTTTTTTCCAATATTTTTGATTTGGTCCACATAGGAGTGAATTCATTAAAGAGAATCAATATATCAAATTAGTAGTCTTGAATTTACTACTTGCATTATTTATAATGTGAGGGTTCCTTATGTCTTCTCCCTCAGCTAAATTATGAGCTTTTTTCTTCATATATTACACAATATCACACAAACATTTGTGAATTGTCTCTTATTTGTATCTGAGAGTGGCTAGTATAGTTTAGATCTCTATTAGTTACACAATTGGTGAATGCTTATTAATGAATGAATTAGAACAAACTTGTTCAGGCTTTCTAGATAAAGACTTTAAGTTCCTTCAAAGTAGAGACTGAATCTTGGTTGTTGTTTCTTCTATAACTACAACACTTCCAGTAAAAGAAAATTTGTTTAATGAATGAATGAATAGGAGGTTACAAGAAGTAACTTTTTTGAAGGGCATTATGAAATATGTTCATTCCAACAAATAAGTGATGTACATTCTGAAGGCAAAAGTTTGAACTCAATATTTCATATTTTAAATTATAAGTTAACTAAACTCCTATGTCTTAAACACCTATTTAATTCAATTAAATAATCTAGTTAATGTCAAGGTTTTTAGTTTATATTCATTTCCTGCCAGTTCACAAGCCATTATTCGTAAGTAAACAAACTGTTATACATTTTTACACTTATGAATTGTTCCTTTTATTTCCCAAATTGTTCCTTTTATTTCACTGGGATACAGGAAGGGGAGCATTGGAAGGGAAGGAAGGGTTAAGGAGATGTATTTGAGAGTAATCAAGAGTCAACATTTATGCGCACAAAGCTTACAATTATGAAACAAACATTAGTGTATTAATAGTAAAGTTCCTTGGGCCAGGGCCTTGAACATCAGTGTTCCATTGAAAGATACATTTTTTTTTGAAGAGTAAACTTAAGGTTTCTATTATATCTGGGTGCTTTTAAGAGAATTCCACACCCAAATCTTTTCATTTATATCATGATTACATTTTTTTGCCTCTGGCGTTATTAATTTTACTGATTTATATTAATTATGTAGAATAGTGGATTTCACTGTGGTGTGTTCATATATATCTATAACATGCTTTGGAAAATATTACTCTCAAATACCTCCCCTTAATCCTCACTTTTCCCTTCCAAAGTTCCCCTTTCTCTACCCCAATGATTTCCCTTCTACTTTCATGGCATCTCTTTTGTTCTTTCCCTTTTTCCTTCTAGCTTCCACATATGAGAGGAAACTTGTCTGTCTGGTTTATTTTGCTAAGCATGATGCTCTCTGGTTCAATTCATTTTCCTGCAAAGAACATAATTTCATTCTTCTTTATGGTTGAATAAAACTCTATTGTGTATATATGCACCACATTTTCTTTATCCATTCATTTGTAGACAGACATCTAAGTCAATTCCACAACTTGACTATTTTAAATTTTACCATAATAAACACGGACATGCGTATATCCCTAAAGTATGTTCACTTTAATTCTTGTGAATAAATAACAAGTGGTATAATTGGATCATATAGTTCAATTTTTGACGTTTTTGAGGAATCTCCACAGTGATTTCCACAGTGGCCATACTCATTTATATTTCCACCAACAGTTTGTTCCTTTTTCCTCATATCCTCTCCAGCATTTATTCCTGTTTGTATTCTTTTTTATTTATTTATTCTAATTAGGTGTACATGACAGCAGAATGCATTTTGATTCATTGTACAAAACTGGAGCACAATTTTTCATTTCTCTGGTTGTACACAATGTAGAGTTGTACAATATGTGCAGTCACACATGTACGTAGGGCAATGATGTCGATCTCATTCCACCATCTTTCCCTCCCCCACATCCCTCCCCTTTCCATTTGTACTCTTGATTATTGCCATTCTGACTGGAGTGAGATGGAATCTCATTGTAGTTTTGATTTGAATTTCCCTGATGGGAAATCACTAAAGATGTTAAACATTTTTCATATAATTATCCATGTATATTTATTCTTTTGAAAAGTGCTTATTTAGTTCATTTTCCCATTTATTGAATAAAGTTTATTTTTATGTTGAGTTTTCTTCTTTATATATAGTAGATACTGACTCTGTCAGAAGAGTAGCTGGAAGATTTTCTCCCATTCTGTAGGTTATCTCTTCATGATGCTGTTTCCTTTGCTTTTAAATTTGATACCATACTATTTATTGATTCTTGCTTTTATTTTCTGAGCTTTAGGAATCTTATTCAAGAAGCCATTGCCCATGCCTATGTGTTGAATTGTTTCCCCCAAGTTTTCTTCTAATAGCTGTAAGGTTTATGGGTTTTTTTTTTTTTTTTTTTTTTTTGGTACCAGGGATTGAACCCAGAAGTACTCAACCATTGAGCCACATCCCCAGCCCTATTTTTTGTGTTTTACGTAGAGACAGGGTCTCACTGAGTTGCTTAGCACCTCGTCATTGCTGAGGCTGGCTTTAAACTCGCAGTTCTCCTGTCTCAGCCTCCCTAAGTGCTGGGATTATAGGCTTGCGCCACCATGCCGGCTAGGTTTATGGTCTTATATCTAGATCTTTCAACCACTGTGAGTTGATGTTTGTAGAGGGTAAGAGATAGGGATCTAGTTTTATTCTTCTAAATATGGCTCCTCAATTTTCCCAGTACCATTTGTTAAAGAGGCTGTTTTTCCTCAAATGTATGTTTTTAGCATCTATGTTAAGAGTCAGATGGCTATAGCTGTGTGAGTTTGTCTCTGTCTTCTAATCTATTCTGTCCACCTACATGTGTGTTCTTATACCAATACTATGCTATTTTTGTTACTACAACTCTGTAGTATAAAGTCAAGTATTAGGTCCTAATACAGGAATGGTGGGTGAGTGGACCTGTATAACTAACAGGTCATCTAGACATAAATTCAGCAAAGATACTATAGAGACCCAACAGACATCTAATGAATAGTTCACCAAACTATAGTTAATATGCTTCTTTTCAGCTGCTCATGGATACTTCTCCAAAATGGATCAAATGTTAGGCCACAATGCAAGTCTTAGCAACAACAAAATAGTTTAAGTAGTTCCTTGCATCTTATCAGATCACATGGAATGAAATTAGAAATCAAAAGAAATTAGAGACTATACAAACACATATAAATTGAATAAAACACTTTTGAATGATAACTCATTGAAGAAATCAGGGAAGAATCAAATGAGACTAGAAATGTGACATATGAGAAACTCTGGGACACATAGCTGTGAGTGCCTAAAAAAATCAGATCCCAAGTAACCCAGTGGTGCATCCCAAAGTCTTAGGAAGGAAAGAAAGAATAAAGATCAGTGCTGGACTTAACGAAATAGGAAACTAAACAATTCAAAGAATCAATGAAACAAAAATGTTGTTCTATGAAAGTTAAAAAAAAAATGATACATCCTTAGTAAAACCAACCAAGAAAGAAGAGAGAGAGAGAAAGAGAGGAGACTCAAATTAATAAATTAGAGATAAAAATGAGATATCACAATAGACACCACAGAAATCCAGAGGATTGAACTTTGGGGACTATATTTTGAAACCTTTTATATTTCAATAAATTGGAAAATCTAGAAGTAACAAGTATATTTCTAGACACATAGCAAAAATCCTTAATAAAATATTAATAAATAAAGGTCAGTATCACATTGAAAAGATCATATGCCATGACCAAGTTAGTTTCATTCCAGGGACACAAGAATGGCTCAATCTAAGCAAGTCAATAAATGTAAGACACCACATAAAAGAACCAAGGACAAAAATCACAATCTCAAGAGATGTAGAAAAGACACTGACAGAATTCAACATCCCTTCATGATAAAAACCCTGAAGAAACTTGTGATGGAAGGAACTTATATCATCATCATAAAGGCTACCTATTCATTATTTTTAAAATAAGACAGAAGAAAATAATGTGGATATGATTCGAGACAAAAAGAAGAGATCTAGAAGTATTTATTCTTTCACTTCACTATTTGAAAATACAGGCTGCCAGTATCAGTTATAATGGCTATAGACCATCCAATACATCATATAAAAAAAGAAAACATCTTATATTGGAAAGAATATACTAAACATGGGATCAAATAGTGACGATAGAACTAATTGCCATAAATACAGTCAAACATTGAAATTCACAAAAACACTCAAAGATATGATGGGAAGGGAGGCTATACTGCAATGTTAGTATTTTAAAAAATCAAGATAAAGGAAAAGTGACTCAAATAATAGCATGATATGATAACTTACATATGTAGTCCACATTGCCAGAAATCTATGGAATCCCATATTAAATATAAACAAAATTCATGGTTTGACAATACTAAGTTCCTAGAATGATCTCAGGGGTCAAAACTCAATTTGGAATATTTTCCTTTGCTCCTGTTGTATTTTATTTCAGGTGATTCTTTTAGTTTTTCTTGGCTTTTAGTTTTTCTAGAGTAAAGTTAAATACCCGCTTCTCCCTGCCAACTACAGTGAAGACCTTCTGAGCCAGTTAACACAGGCAGTAGGATATACAGGTAAGAAAGGTATGTATACATTCATTTATTTTTTTCTTCATTAGGCAAGAAAAATCTTAAACATGAATTTCTCAAAAAACTCCTTCCACTACTTCATAGGCCTCAGCAAATATGCAATTTAAAATGACAAGTATAATGTCTTGAGCTTTCCAAAGAATTCTGAGAGTTATGTGGGCTCTTCAATTCTCCCATGGATTCCCAACACTTTCCATGAAGTTATAAATCAACATGTTAAAACACAACTGTGAGCGTAACAAGGGATTGAGATTTTACTCATGATTTTAGACTTACTGGTAGTGCCTGAGAAGTACATCTGACTTTAAATAGTCAAAGTCATCATGCAACACCCAATCGAGTTAACTGATTCCACGCTCCTCACTGCTGTTGAAGTGAGTTATTTTCCTTTTTTTCAGGAGTATGTCAGCTCTTACATTTTTGGTTTCATCAGAAATATATTTGCAGACTCTTTCAATTATCTCAATCTTTTCTAAAAAGTGAAGATAAGCCACTTATCTTCAAATGGGATATAAAATATCTCATTTATGTTCTGAGGCAGGTTATTTTCATTACTTTTGTGCAGCCAAATTGAATATATTCATTAGATGCACAACATAGCATGCCTATGATCACAAGGTTACATGCTGGGGTCAGTGGCGTTGGGTGGGGGGGATTCTGCTACAGCCAGTATGCACAGCAGACTAGAATTTTGGTGTATCTGGGTGTGGGGGTAGAGAGGATAGTTCTTCCAGGTCATTTCTAAAACTATTTAGAATGATGGCATTTATATAGTAAATTCAATATATAGACAAGTCTATCCAACCAACTTTAAATGTACATTGGGCTTTTAACTTCATTCAGGAGTCTTATGATAGATACATTATGATGAGCTCAGGGATCCTTTCTATAAAGTTAAAATTTTCCTAAGAGCTCAATGCTTAATCTAAAAATGATGGAAGTCAGGCGCGGTGGCACATGCCTGTAATCTCCGCACTTTGGGAGGCTGAGACAGGAGAATTGCGAGTTGAGGCCACATCCCCAGCCTCAACAATGGCAAGGCACTAAGCAACTCAGTGAGACTGTCTCTAAAGAAAACACCAAGTTTTTGTGTTCTTCTGGGGATGTGGCTGGGGCTGGGGATGTGGCTCAGAGGTCAAGTACCCTTGAGTTCAATCTCTGGTACCAAGAAATAATAATAAAATAAAATATAAATGATGGTGATTCCTTAAAAAATAGAGACCTTTCAATAGGAAACTAAAGTATCAACTTGACATTTTAAATTTGTTGGCTGGTTCAACTCTTTTAGTGAAGTATAAAGAAGGCTGACCATTTCAGAGAAATAATCAAGGCTGACCATCAGAGAAATAATCAAAGGGCAAAGCTTGAATAGTAGTGTTAATTATCCCAAGATTCTAAAATGCCATCGCTACTCTCCTCTGAAACTTGATGCAAACTAGAATACCACCCCAAACAGGTTCCATTACACTTGATACTAACACACTCAGGAATCAATAAAAACCAATAATTTTACTAACTTTTGTTTTAAACTTCACTAAATATACAAGTGTTTATAGCAAATGATAATCTCTTTAAATAAGTAAATTTGAATTTGATATCAGGAGTTGGGGAGCCAAACACTTTGTGTTGGGGAGGTCAACACTTTGTGTAACTGACTTTGTCATCACTTCTAAATAGAAGGTTACAGGTATCAATGCATTAACCTTTTTACTGGATACTAATTTAAGGAGTTCTACCTGAGGCCCTTGTGCATGTCAAATCATAACTGTAATGGAGACCAGAGATAGGGCATGCTGATCAGAAAAAACTAATGTCTGAAGTTGTCACCTGAGTATTAATATCAGCTGAGCCCTAACTAATACTGTATAATAGATGGCACAGGCTGCAATTAAGTATTTAGAAAATTTGATGAGGTTTTCTAATACCTCATCATGTGTAAATAATGATATAGTAAGTAAGTATGTAGTAATCATCTGTGGAAGAATCAACAGCTCTTCATTGTTTCAGGTATTTCTTCTTTAAAACAACAAAAACTTGAATGTTACAGAAATGTTGACGTTTCCTTTATTCCCCAGTCCAATTGTCTCTGAACTCATTCCTCTAAACTACTTGTAAATAAGGGTTTAATGTGTGGTCTTTCAGTCCATGTTGATTTACACCGTAAATCAATGTCAATCTCTGCTCCCTCATTATGATGCGATTTTAAAACATACATGCTCACATATTCTATAATTCAATACACATTTTGCAACTTGTACTTCCTCCTCTATCCAACATTACCCTTTTTGTGATATATCCACATAAAAATACTCTTTCATAAATCTCTTAAACAATTTATAATTTTACACACAGCCCCATTGATAATACCTATGGATAATTATGTTAATTTTTTGCTAATAAAATTAAAGAGAACATTTTAATAATGTATTTTCATACACATATGCAGGAGTCTTCCACATACCTGGGTTCATTATTCCGAGCCATTATTAATCCACAGAAAGAAACATGCATAAACATATGTATCCATATATGTATATAAATATATGTTTTCCCCTATTCAAATTACTAAATTTTAATAATGATTTTAGGTAGGTGAAATTAAAAACAAACTCTAAGCTCAAAATAATTCTTCATTCCTCTGCCTCATTCCAATAAAGGATCTTCATACCAGCATATGCCAAAGAACCTTATAGGTAGTATAAAAGCTAACGTATTCTGAAAATTAGTATTTTATGAAAAAAAAATTACTGAAAAAGACAACAAAAACAAAAAACAAAATTAATCGTTTTCTCGTAGAGCCCATCAAACACATGCACCTCTGAGTTAATAAATTCCATGTATGCAGAAAATGCTAGAAATGGCTGGGTACCTCTTCTATCCAACTTTCCTATCACAGGTTCCTGTGGAAGCAGGGACAGTTGCTTTGCCATGCAGTACATGGTAGAAATCACAAACACTAACAGAGTAGGTATATACAGGTATTCTAAACAGCACAGGATATTTTGGGGAAATTAACATTTCTGTATAATTTCCTGGGAGAAACTTGCTTTAAAAATGCCCCCAATCTTTTGTACAATTGGACTATCATTTCTATTTTTAAAATAACTTGGATATAGTGACCACAGTAACAAAATGTCTTAATCCTATTGATTTCTTAATCCTTTCTTAATCACTTAAAATATTCATTTTTTTAGTTCCTTAAAAATCCCAATAAGGTTCTTGAAATAAATTCCATTTTAGAGTGTTCAAGAAAGGAAACTCCAGAATTAACCACTAATTCTACCATTTTACCACTTGCCCAAACTCAAGATAAAATGTGGGAGAAAAGGTTGTTTCAGGAAAAAACAAAATGCAAATTATCTTACTTTTGACTCTATTGTTGTCTTGACTTATTCGCTGGAGAAAGCCATTCAGCATTGCCGCACCTTTCCAAGACAAGGAATATTACGTAGAGTGAAAAGAAATCGGAGTCAAAGTGTATTTGTGGCTGTCAAACGTACCTTGTGCAAATTTCTAGATAATGGCTTCAAATTCTCCTTCACTTACTACAGATAGATGGAATATTGAAATCTTTAACATGTAACAGACGAGTGCTTCCCAACCATGTACTGAAGGACCAGCTCTGCGCCCATCAGTCATAGATCACTATTTTTATAAAACTCAATGGAAGTTATGAGAACAAAATAAAGACATACAAACTATAACCAACATTCTTTCTTGGTTTCCACACATATAAAATTGCTTTAAGTGGCTATAAAATCTTCCAAATGTGCACTCCCAATTTCTGTACTTAATCTCATCACAGATAAACATTCTTGGACCAAAACAGATCTGTGAACCACACTGAGAAGCACCGAGTCATGAAACAAATACATTTGCTGGCAAAAAGTTCTCGTTCCTTTGATTATGGGTAATGAGAAAGAGCACCGAAGGTTGCCCTTTATATTTGTGTTGGCAGAAGACAATGTGGAAGAGATGACAATCCTCACATAAAGGTCTGGAAAGGTCAATCTCTCACCTGTATTTTGTTATGGCAATGGATTTTCCTACCAATTTTGGCAACAGGGAGGGACAAAGACTCCCCAAGCTGAAAGGGCCAACAAATCAACTTGGGAGGTTACAAAAATTGATCGCTTGCCTCCTCATACCAGAGACTCTGATTCCATATAGACTTCCTCAATGCCTACTACTTATGTAGCACTTTGAATCTTTAACAACTTTAGACATGGGTATGAGGTCAATATTCTAGTTCCACAGATGAGAAAGTGTAGACTCGGGAATGTGCCTTAGGCTATAGATAAAATATTAAACACAGAACTCAGATCCTTTAGATTCTAAGTTTAGTGGTGTTGTTTTTTCTTACTTATGTCCTCTAGTGCAGGTGTATCTTAAAAAGCCTAAGTTATTACAGGAATAGGAAAGGAGTTTTCACTTATTATCATTATTATTATTAAAAGTTATTTTTTCATCTGACAATGATAGTCCATGTACAACATAAGCATTTCTGTGGGTGACATCACATATATCAACTGTTGCCCTAGTTATCCATAACCATCAAATCACAACCAGAATCTTAAGGAAATAGCTTGCTTCCTTGGTGTTAAAATGTCTGAGGTAGTATAGATTGTTTAGTTAATTAGCTCAGTATACCAAAGTTCTTACAGCCAATTAAAAAAAAAAAACTGGGGCTGGGATTGTGGCGCAGTGGTAGCGTGCTCGCCTAGCACGCGTGAGGCACTGGGTTCGATCCTCAGCACCACATAAAAATAAAATAAAGATATTCTGTTCACCTACAACTAACTAAATAAATAAATAAATTTTAAAAACCTGCCATTTACAGACAAAGGATGCTCTAGCTATGATGCAAGTAAAATTTCACTGGGCTTTTATCATTGACCCTGAAATCTAACCAGGAATCAGTGATTCCCTATTTATGTTATTTGAGGCAAATCTTTTTCCCTCGGAGTTGTTTCCTTATCTACATAATTCAGGCAATACCTTTAACATGTAAAGAGCTTATGAACTTAGATTTAAAGATAATGAGTATGAAAGGACTTTCCTTCCAACTCTTGTCATTTGATCGGTAAATATATTTTTATAAATAAGCAAGATCTTGTGTATTACCTTCTTCTTGGGTTTATAGGAGTTACACCTCCTTCTAGTGTAGCTGACTCAGTCAGGCCAAAAGTAGATTTCCAGTTGTCAGAAACATTGTAGACAAGATGCCTAGATCATGAGTAGATGGCTCTAGAAAATCCTTCTCTTACTGGTGCTGTTATAACATTATCACGCCCTAGGTAGAATAAACACTGATCTACTGTTTCTCATTTCTGGAGGCAAGAAATTCAAAACCAAGTTGTTGGCAGGATTGGTTTCTTCTGAGGGCTGTGTTCTAGGCCTTTTTCTTTGGCTTGTATGTGGTATTCTCCCTGTGTCTCTTTATATGGTCTTCCCTCTCCATGTGCCTGAGTCCAAATTTTCTACTTTTGTAAGCATATAAGTCATAATGGATCAGGACCCACCCTAAAGACCTCATCTTAACTAATTACATCTTCAGTGGCCCTATTTTCAAGTAAGGTCGCATTCTAATTGACTGGGAGTCAGGACTTCAATATGGCACAATTCAACACTAACACTGAATCGATGTTCAACATTCTCATAGGAAACACAAGTCCGGAGTCTCAGTTTTCTCTCAGCGTTGCCACCTTCTAACCATACAACCAAACATCAGTCAATCATTTTAAACAAGTGAGCTGGAGTTGAAACAAATTAACTCTGAAAACTTCCTTTCTTTTCTAAAATGTCTATATTCAAGTGAGAAGTAGCAATCTCCAAAAGAGTGACTGGATCACAAAATGAGCTGTGAGCTTACATCTTTTGTTTTTCTTAAAATTCAGGTCCCACTACTTGCCCAGAATCATAATTAATAAAAAAAGAGTAGGAAACGGATCAACTATATTCTTTGCAAAGTTTTATCTCATTATGATTACACTGACTATGCTAAGTATATATGTGGGTGTATCATGCCTCAATCTTTTTCTCCGGAGAGACAAATATAATAGCAACTTACTACATTGATCATGCTCTAAGAGAAGAACTGAGTGGCAGGGGAAGAACAGCCAGGAAACATTTGTTTTTGTTCTATTAGAATTTTGAATCATAAGAAACTGTGTTAGCTACTCAAAGAGTAAACACCCATTAAAAAAAGAAAAATATGTGAATTGTACAGTTCTTTAGGCTTTTATTTCCACGTCTAGATATCATACATTTAAGCAGTTTGTGCCTCAGAATCATTATAAGTTGGCTTGACTTTTAAAAACTTCTTTTTTCACAGGAAGCAGCAGGGATCAGCAAACATGCTCAGATATTTGTTTCAGAATGAAACATGCCATGAAGAAAGACCTCATAAGCAGATGTTTCTTAAAAGGCTTCTGCTATCCAAATATGACACAGTTAATGTACAGAACTAAGCATCAATCTGCTACATCTATCTTTAAAGGACAAGGAACTTAGTAACCAATACCATATTTACTAAAGTATTTTTTACCTGAAAAGTTTCCACCACGCCTGTATCAGCTGTGACTCAGAAAGACAAGCTTGTTCTTCTACCCATAATTTCACCCCTGCTGCCTACCTATTTTAGTGACAGCAGCACTTAGGGAAACTTGGTAAGAGCAGCTATTAATGTGTAAACTGAACTTAATATCTCTTTGAACAAAATAAATGGAAGTGTGTTTAACTGCTATTTCTCTAACTCTAGTCACCAATGGAGGGATGGAGGTGGGGATAGCACCACGGCTGGAGCAATTAACAAGGTAAAAAGTTTGGGGGTTTTTCTGTTTTGTTTTGTTTTGTTTTGATTTGTTTTTAAAAAGAGACAAAGAATGCAAATAAATATGATGGTGCAGATTCAGTATCCCCTGTCTGAAAGGTTCGGTACTCGAAGTGTTCCTGATTTGGAATATTTTCAGTTTTTGGAATATGTGCATATGCATAACATATCTTAGAGATGAAACTGAAGGTAAACACAAGATTCATTTTTCTTTGATGTATACCTTATGCACCTAGCCTGAAGGCAATTTTATCTAATGTTTTTACCATTCCTGTTTATTGATGGTGACATATCACACAATGTCATGTGCATTGCTCTACTTCTGATGTCATGTCAGTGCTCAAAACCTTTCTGATTTGAAAGCATTTGGAATTTGGGATTTGGTGGTTAGGGAAGCTCAAGCTGAATTTCCATTTTAAAGGGTAGAGGAAATGAAGATCCTGAAGAGTGTATCTCTGAGAGTAACAGAATCATGAATTTGAATTGTTACCTATAACATTATAAATGCACAGTTAAACTTTAGTTCTTAAATAATCTATGTAAAGCTCATTTAATCTGTCCTTTTAAAGGGTTAAAGCTTCTCATCAATGCTTTTATTATCATGCAGCCCTTCTAGGCTCTCAGGAAATAATTGAGGAATACTTTAAAGGACTGATTTTAGACAATATTCCATATGCAACCACTGGGATTTTTACATTGCTTTCTTTATAAACAGTAAGTAAACACAAGTCAATAAAAAACTGTGAATTAAGAGGATGGTTTAATGATATGCTTATATTTCCTAATAATTACTTAAATTAATAATTTTGGTTAGAAGTAATCAAATAAATATGAAACAGTGAGTACTCAATTTTTACTTTCTTATCACCACCATCAATTGTATCTTCTATGGTACAACTATTATGGCCATTTCTCTCCTTTTAATGATCTGCCATGTGTCTTTCCTTCTATCAGTTCATCTATATCTACCTATCCTCTATCATTCTTTCAAGAAGTATGCACTGAATCCTGTTATGTTGGAGGTCCTATTTTATGATTACCTTAACAAAGAAATATGGCACTGATCTCAGATCCTCCGAGAGACCTGTCCTTCTCTTGAACTCAGGTTACAATGACTTCCAAAGACCTTTGAGCATTTAAGTATAGCTCTTCATAGAATGATTTACCTGTCTCATATTTTCAACAAATGAGGCATACTAAAATTAGGGTTGCTGCTTGCATAGAACTTACTGTCTAATCTGGTGTTTTACCATCTTGATGTTTTACCAGTTCCGTAGAGAAGTGTGTTTTAAGGAGTGAATAACCAACAGTGTCAACTCTAAGATACAAGAACTATTTCGCAGCCTCCTTTCATCTCCTATTTCTCCTTCTCCTCTTGCTTCTTCTGAGTATTATTGCCACTATAATTCTATTTTTTACTGTAGTCAGACAAAGGCAGGGCTTAATGAATGCCCAGTAAGTGAATCACTAGAAGATCAACCTTTTCTTCCTCCTCATACTCTGCAATATTTACTAGTCTCTGCTTCTGGAATTATTATCAATAAGCACATTTTTCAACATAAAGAATTATTCCATAGAACTTGAAGTTTATAGAAGAAAGAAGTCTCTGAAGAAAGAAAGGATCAAAAACTCATGTATTTTTCTCAGCAATACTTTTAAAATCATGACATACATATAAAATCTTTTAAAAAAATGGTAAAAACTATTGGCCTTTAACCAATTTGAATGTAAAAGATAATGCCAGATACCTGACACAAAGTAAGCATTTGATAAAAGGCACCTGTAACCAAGTCCTGAACAAAAGCCTACAAATGAGGTTCACAGTACTTCTGGAGGCTAAAATACAACTAGTGAAGATCATGATTGAAGTACTTGCAGACACTTCAGATCTCCCTATTTGTGTTCTTCCAAACTCCCCACTGCACAAACACCAGAAAATAAATTCTACAACTTCAGGCATTTGGCTTATTAGTTTTACTACTGAAATTTTCAGAGCTCAGCACATTGTAGGTGGTCAATGCATTATTTGTGGAATGAATTAAGAATTGTTCAATGTGTTTAATATTTTTCCTGGCTCTCCCTCCCGTCCTACAAATGTTCACAATCTCAGGCCCCACCCCAGAACAACTCACTAAGAAACTGCCTTTTTAAAAATTTTTTTTTCTGGTACCGAGAATTGAACTCAGGGGTACTCGGCCACTGAGCCACATTCCCAGCCCTATTTTGTGTTTATGTAGAGACAGGGTCTCACTGAGTTGCTTGGCAACTCGCCATTGCTGAGGCTGGCTTTGAACTCACAATTCTCCTGACTCAGCCTACCAAAGTGCTGGGATTACAGGCATGCCAGAAACTGATTTTAACATGATTTCCCGATACATATAAGAAGCATATCCATAAATAACAAAAGCACCACTTTCCTGCTGCCAAACTGATAAACTTTCCAAAATTGCTGAGCAGAACCCAAACTAATGCTACATTCAAATTTCCAACAGTTGATGCTTTTAAGAAATAGAAAGAACTAGAGTGAACTCAGGTGCTGGGTTTGATCTCTCCCTCTGCCCTCCCCCGCCTTCCCACCCTCCCCAGTTTTCTCTCTTTTATAATGAAATGATATCATACAGAGAAGGAGCACAGAATCCAGAGTCAACTTTTCTATGCTAATTGAGGTCCAGCTCAATGTTAAAGCTAGAGCTAACTAAAATATTAACAGCCACTCTCCTTTATTTACCCTCCTTTCTGACTCTTTGCCCTCTCTATATGACCTCATCGTTCTTCCTTCTGCATCTCTGGAAAGGAAGAAGGGCTAAATATTTACTGAGTAGCTGGCATATGCAGGTGCCTTAGCTCCATGTGCCTCATTTCTCCTCATGCCAAAGGGAGATACAGCCATGGAAAGCTGGGTGTGAATCAGATTCAATCAATCCCCACAAACACATACTCCATTGTAAAGGTTCAACATTGCCATAATCATGGATTCAAATATGAAGAAAATATGGTAGAGAAATGGAGACGAAGGGCATACTGTGAGATTCTGGGAAGAAACTGTCAAGGGACACAGTCATTTTTTGTTGATTAGCTCCCATTCTAGACAACATTCCCAGGTCTTGCCCAAGCTTATTCTCAGCTTCAATCTCCAGAATTTTAATATCCATCTGCACCTCTGCTAATGAGCCCAAGATGTTTAGTTATGTTAATTTTATAGTTCAGGATATTGGGCTTCCAAGGGATTGAGCCTTCTGTCTTTCCTTACGGACACAATCAGGCTTCTGATTCTACATAGTTCACTCCACTATGCCACAGAGAGGGGTCTTCCATGGGCAGCTCTGCACAGTACCCTCCCATCACAAGGATGGGAGTCCAAGGTCTGCATGCCCACAGATCCTTGTCAGCATGTGCAAGCTTAGCAGACTCCACTAACTAGAGGCATTTTATGGGATTTGACTAGACTTACTGGATGTCTTGTTTCTGCAACTCCCTGACTCCATGAGAGCAAGCAGGAAAAAACCAATCTGCAACAGCCTTCTCTGACTGTTATTTGCCCAACATCCACAAAGATTTTGTAAGCACTTAAAGCCTTACATTAAATCCTTTCCTGTCTGAATTCCAAGAATAGTTTCTATTTTTCTCACAAACCTTCACTAAGACAACCACAAAGTCATAAACACACTCTTGTCCCCAAGCTGATATTTTATTCTATACATCTTTCTCTAGCAAAGCAGCCATATTTATGAATATTTCCTTATTTGTCAACTTTCCCTTTACAAATTGAATTCTTTTCATAGCAGGAGCCATTACATACTCTTTGTTATCACTATTCCTGGCACGTAGCAGCAACTTAATAAACAGTAGTTGACTAAATGGACTAAGCTCATTCTTTTTCCTAAATGTCATCTATCCACTTCCAGGATTGGTTCTGTTCAAGAAATGCAGATCACTGGGATCAAAATATTTTTGAGCCCCGAAATCCCCATGTCTTAAGAGATTGAAGGGCAGGGTGGTGGTACAAGAGGAATTCAAGGAGAGATTTCCTTAGTGTGAAAGCTCTTAGAACATCTAGAGACACAACATTCCCCAGGCCAGGGAACTGTTTGTTTCAAATCTTTAAACATTGGCTTTGAGGAGACCAAAAGATCCTAATAATTTAATTGGATGTCCTCTTTTAATGTCCATATCTCAGCTCTCATTCTACCTCTGTTTCTTTTCTCTCCTAACAGTCTTCATTATCCTTCCTGCCCTTCACAGGGAAAACTAATGATTTATGCTCTTATGTAAGGACAATAATCAGAGATAGCTACCTATGTTTTTATATATTTGATCTTGCAAGAATATTTTTATATTTTTCCTTTACCTTTCAGCCACACCCTACCTCAAATAGAAAGATGACTTCACACACATCACACTCATCTCCACATATATCCATATATATAAATACCTACATATATCCTATATATAAATATATAATATATGAAGGATTCCACATATATAGGACATCTATATATTGGGGGTAGTGTGTGTGTGTTTGTATTCCATTAGAAGAGGAACGTAACAGGCAGACAGTATCTGATCATTGTGGACTTTGTTCTGAAAATGTTAGATGGATCGAAGTTGTTGGGTAGCAAAATGGTTCATCACTTTCTTGCAAAGAAATAACAGCTGTGTGGTGGATCTGTGCAGGAGGAACAACTCACAGCCTTTTGAAGTTTGTGGGTCTTAAGAGTTATAGAAAAAGCCAAGTATCTAAAGGGCCATGCTAACCACAGGTTGCCCATCTCATGAATGCCTATGTGGAAAAATAATTTGATTAGAGAAGTCTCCTACCAAAAGTTGGATAGAAAACCTGTTAGAATCCAGAAACTTAGCATACCCTGAAACAAAATTAGATTATATTTTCCTCCTGATGGAATGAGCCCTCTTGAATCAGAAATTAATTTATTGAAATAAAACATCTTATCTTCTACATCCCAAATTTGTGGATTTAGATTCACATCTGCTTTAAAATCAAGAATTCAGGTTGTGGCCTAATTCTGAATCCCAAGTCACATAGATTATGGGCTTTCCAATGATTCCCTTCCTTTGGGAGCAAGGAAAATCATAATCCTCAGTTGGCTGTAGCTTGGCCAATCTTGGAAGGAACAGAGGGCCTCCTACTTTAAGGGATACACATAACACAAGTCAAAATCCAAGAAGAAAAATAATCAAGTAAACTTTGAAATCAATCAGTGAACTCTCACATTCATGCTCAGAAGGGTTTACAAATTACTTATGAGCGTGATCCCATTCACTCCATGACACTGTTCAAAATGATTTAACCAACATTGTCCTTATCACATGCCTATAAAATATGCTATATTAGTCCCATGTCATGGATGAAGATATTGAGGTACACGGGGAATATGTGACAAAAAGCAGTTCTAAGACTTGAATTTGTCCAACTACAGAACCCAGCTTGACCCACCACACAACACTGCCTTTGCCCACAAAGAAAAACCAAGCCAAACAAACAAATAAAAAAAACACCTCAAATCTCTCAGTGGTGTAAGAAGAGATTATCAGGTCCACCCTTTATTTTTAAGAAGAAGAAATGGCAACAAAGAAGGTCAAGAGATTGTTGGGTGTCACATAGCTCAGCATGTCACTCATCTTTGTTTCATGACAAACAATACCCATTGTCAGCATATTAACCCCTTGGCTTTTAATGTCTGCCAAAAGCAAATCAAAAGTTTTAAATATGGCATTTTATAACTTTCCAGGATCTTTACCTAAACTGTTGTAACACCAAGGTGGGACCCTCATGACAGGAGGCCAAGTGGTAGCCAAAGCTAGGTGGAGCACCTTGATGGATCATCCCCTGGATATCTGGGGACAAGGCTGTGCCAGGAAGTCACTTAAGTGAAGAGCAGACAAGCAGCTCAAGGAGGGGACCTGAGGGACTTTAGTGTAGTCATTTAAGCATAAAGGAATTGCATGCCAAGCAAGTTTTTTTCTACTGTTCTTGAAATACCTAGGATTAGAAATCTGTGTTTTGTAAATGAGATCTTTACACCATTCCCTTTTTGCCCTATCCATTTCAAAACAAGGTTCTTATGGAAAATTCCTTTCCCCATCATTTTATTCTCCCTTGTCATTGAGCAATGACAAGCACAGTTCATTTCTGTACTATTTACTGGCATGTCAAAAACCCCTGTGACAAGTTCTATTAAGAAATATAATATCTGCTTCTTTCCCCTGAGGAAGAATTATTTAATTGCGGGCAGATTTTTTTTTTCTTTTTTAAACTCCATCATGAGGGCAAGCTTTTGCAAAAAGTAGTATTATTTAGATCACTAGGTATTCAAGAATTTCTCCTCTTAATCCTCTTTGCTTTGGCTGTATTGACATAACTTGTCATTGATAAGCTCAGACCTGAATTATAACAATTGCTGGAATCCAAATCAGATATTTTAAAAATATGTCACTTACTTGTTTCTAACCTTTTCAACCCTTACTCCAGTTTCCATCCTGAGAATATTCTCAACAGCTTGCACAAAATAAGAATTATGATGTATGTGATGAATCTACCAACTCATAAAAACATCTTAAAAGTGAAAACAGAAAAAAGAAAATAATGGAACATGTGCTGTTCTATTATTTTGGAAGGCTGTTGACAAAGCCCACAGAAGCAAAGTAATTTAAAAAAGACTTAACTTGCCTGGGCAGAAAGGAAAATTATAGTAAAACTCTTGCTACCAGAACCTTGAGTTGCTTTAAGGAGGAAAAAAAAGTAGCCTGGCACGGCGGCACACCCCTGTAATCCTAGCATTTTGGGAAGCTGAGACAGGAGAATCCCAAGTTCAAAGCCAGCCTCAGCAATGGGGAGGCACTAAGCAACTCAGTGAGACCCTGTCTCTACATAAAACACAAAATAGGGCTGGGGATGTGGCTCAGTGGTCGAATGCCCCTGAGTTCAATCCCTAGTACCAAAAAAAAAGGAAAAAACGTGTTGCATATTTGAAATGTAACGCTACTGTCATTATCAGAGCTCTCTTTGTTCAATTAGAAAAGAAATACTAGATTTGAACATTAAAGCAGAAGACCCAGACACAAGAAACACATTTATCTTAGATACCTACTTAATAATTCAATAGATACGTTAAATTTCAATTTGACGTAGCTCAACAACCAAATAATTGACTTGTTGGTGTTATCCAGAAGACACACAATCACATTGAATCTCTTTTCTCTTTCCCATGAAAGTGCCTGCTCTGGGATTTGACATAACCAAGCAGACAATTAAGTTTACCATGGCTTTCAGACAAGTTATGGAATCAACTATATAGCTAAAAAAAAAAAAGGGAGAGTAAACAAAATCACCCCCAGCCCCTAAGTTTTTCCAGATCCTATCACTCTGACAGGTCCAAGTTTGGTTATAGTACTTACTGCATTAAAATTGGGGAAGAGGTTGACTGCAGCCGCAGTGTCAAGAGGAAAGGGAAGAAATGGTTTAATATCCAGCGATGGTTGCAGAGGAGGGGCTGGTGGACGGACCAGGGCTGGGAGAGCAGGACTCTGGCATGTACCACCTGTGGAGATGAGGAGAAACAGAATGATCAGGGATAGCAGGCATGGAAAAAAACACCATCACTCTTGAGAGAAAGAAGTCAGCTTCATGGATCACTGAAAAAAATAAAGACGTAGAGTCTGTTGACCTCAGTTGGGAACTGGCCAGTGAGCAGATCTGCCATTGGGCAGCAGGAGTATGTCAAGCTCTCCTTTTCTTTGGATTATAATTATCTGATTACACAAGTATTGGTCAATATTTCAAACTCTCCAACCTATTTTTCTTTTCCTGCCTAGAGCTCTGGAATGGGTCAGCAACAAACCCAAGACCTCTGAATTAAAAAAAAAAAAAAATTAAAAAAAAAAAAAAACCCTTTTCATTGCTTACTTGCCTCTCCCTCTTTGACCACTAACCTACTACTCAGAAGAGGCTTCAGATCTGTGTGGTTATTTCAGCAGAACTGCTCTTTCCCACCAATCCAAAACTCTGGCAATAAGATGACTTGCGCCTGGCACGGGAAAAAAACTTAACTGTGAGTGCAGGCAGCCATACCTTACTGCCCTGGCAAGTAATGAAGGATTAAAATCCAGCAAACCCAGTGCGACAAGCTAAGCTGTTCAGCAACCCTGTAGCTCTGAGTATTCAACAACTGCCTGCCTCCACTGCAGGCAGGAGTAGGTGGAATTTACATAGGCACCAATGAGCAGGCAGTGGGAATATTATATCAACAAAGACACCCCCTTGGCATACCAGTGGACAGCCAGCTGCTTGCAAGGGTGCATGCACTTTTGCCCCCCGTTTTAGGACTCCACTGAACTCAGAAGCTGGAAGGATGGTAGCTCAGCCTCCATGTTCAGTCTCCCAAGTTTTGAAAACATTCCAAAACATCAATTTGCTGTTAATTAAAGGCTGTTTGAATCCTAGGAAACTGTTAAAATATGCCAGCATTCTTCTAATCTGAGAGGCAAGCAACAGACTGTATAAAAACCCACTGGTGAGAACCCAAGAGGCATTAGGAAAACAAAATGCAGTGAGATTTTTCCTTTCCTCACTGAAAAGAACTCAAGGAGACTGGAAAAAGAGGACAAGGTCCTGTCTGTGCTGCTTATTGCCTGACATCTTGTTTCTAGGACAAAGTGAAGTGATGTCCTCACACTGATCATTTTTTCAAATTTCACAACTGGCCAAGTGAACAGGGACCATCTTCCTGACTTCAGTCAGTCACCTGAGCACAAAGTAAATACTCTCCAAGGACTCCCTAGTGAGAAGCATAACCCTACTGTGCAGAGGCTTTGCTAACAAGGTGGATGACTTAATACCTATAACAAAAGCCATCAGCACAGGACTTAATTAACCATATACAGGAACCATCAGTTCTCCTGCTTCCAGGTATAAAATCAGCTGGAGACAAATTAACAAAGACAGTATTTTTCCTCACCATTTTAACTTCCCTCTTGAAATATTCCTCAACCAGAGGAAGGCCAACAACTAAAGTTTGAATCAGCAAACCAATTTAAAAAAACAAACAAACAAAAAACAGTACAAGGAAGAAAATGGAGGACAGGTGTTAAAACAAACAGATAAAAGCAAAATACAGCAAGTCAACACTCTCCAGAGCACACTATAAACTTATTTTACTGTCTACCTGATAGTGTAGTGAGTGTGGGTGCATGCCCTTTTTCTAGAGAGGACATCTCTAAAACTTGAGTTATGGACCTGTTGTGAGTTTAGTATTGGCTTTTAAAAGTTTCTCTTAACTAAATAAATTTGTGGTTGGTACATCTTTAGAAGACTCAGAAAAGTTTTGGTTGAAATCAACGGTGGGATTTAACATGTTCACAAATAGTGAGCTTCAATAATTTTACATTATTTTCATTTATGTCATGAGTCAGAGAATATTAGTATGCATTCATTACCTTGTTTGATTTTTAACATCCCCAAATTAGGTGAAGGCGAAGGCCATGTCATGTGGAGAAAAACTAAGTTGGTAAACTCTACCTTTTACATTAATTCCACAGAAACACTCCATACTTAAAATTAGAAGAATTCATTTCAGCAGGAATATATTCCGTAATTATTTCTTTTTAAGCCCACCCCTAGTTCACAATATCCAAAGAAGTTAATGGTTAAAAGCTTACTTTTTTTATCGAGGACAATGTGAGGAACAAACAATTAAAATGTTGATTTAATTGCTAATTTAATCTACCCCTTATCTCCTCCAGGGTTAAGTACTTAATTTATGCCTATACATACAGTTCAAGATCCTCCCTCAATGTTGTAACTGGAATTTACTTCACAGGGGAAGAAAACATCAAACAAAACTCACATAGCCTTGGAAAGTTGGGAAAACTATAGGAGCCCATCTTCTCTCACCCCTTCGAAGAGAA